>LTAE01005424.1:0-24919 GCA_001647135.1 Pontederia paniculata
TATTTATGTGAGAACTATCTATGCGTATAACTTCATGTTTCATCCAGGCCCTAGTCATCAATAGTTATCTCTGTAAATATAATCTTTACTTTAGTTTTACTTTTCTGTTTTTAGAACTTAATCAACCTGAAATCAATGTTATCTCCTATTAACCTCTAGGATTAGATAAGTTTATAGTTCCTCGTGGGTTCGACACTCTACTCTTTCACTTTATTACTTGTTCGACTAGTGCACTTGCTAGCATTTCAATTTGCGTGTTCAGCATTTTTCGCATCAGCATGATTGAAGAAATTTCGACCATATTGCATGACGATCACTTAGATGTCTTTGAGTGATCACATGTCGTAAGGCTTTATGATCAAATCACAAGACAAATCAGCGAGCAAAATTAATAATGTGAATATCGAAAGAATAATAACATAGAATTCCCTATCATAAGTAGAATATCATCATTTAGCTTCATTAATATTCTCACCAAAGAATGCAACTGGATGCCCCGCTTGATTCAATACGCCTCCAATACCCACGTCGGACGCATCACACACAACCTCTAAAGATATGGAATAGTCAGGGAGACAAAACACTGAAGCACTTGTCATTTTCTCTTTAATAGCTGAAAAGGCTCGGACCACTGAGTCCAATGAAATTTATCCTATTTCAACGGGCCAGTGAGAGGAGTCATACAAGTTCTAAAATCTTGTATGAAATGAGATAAAAGGTAGCAAGACCACAAAAGCTACGAACCTCAGAAATAGTCTTAGGGACAAGCCAATCACGAATGGCACGAATTTTCTCAAGGTCTGCCTTAATACAAGTAGCAAAAATAATGAACCCAAGAAAGGTAAAACTAGGTTGAAAAAATGAACATTTCTTTAAATTAACATACATATTTTCTAGACGAAGTTTATCAAAGACTGTACGCAAATGCATGAGGTGATCTTGTGTTCTATAAATTAGAATGTCATCAAAATATAGCACTAAAAATTTGCCAATAAAATGAAGCAGGACATGGTTCATGGTCCGCACAAAAGTGCTAGGAGCAATGGGGGTCTTAAATTTGTTTTCCATTCATCATTTTCGCTGACCCAAATTTGATGATACCCACTACGTAAATCAACCTTCGAAAACCATTGAGAGACTGTTAACAAATCTAACATATCATCCAAGCGAGGAATAGGAGATCGATACTTAACAGTAATTTTATTGATGGGAGGACAATCAAGACACATGCGCCAACTACCATCTTTTTTTGGAGCAAGAAGAACAGTAACAACACAAGCACTCTTAGTCTCACGAATGAATCCTTTAGATAGAAGTGCATCCACCTATTGCTTCAATTCGGTATGAGTTTTGGGAACAATTAGATAATGTGGTCTATTAGGCAAGGACGATCCGGGTATCAAATCAATGACATGTTGGATGTCACTTAAGGGAGGTAAGGTATCCGGAAGATTGTCAGGGGTCGGCATCTTGAAATTCCTCGAGAAGGTGAGTCATGGCTGGGAGTACAAGTTGGTCAACAAACGGTGAGTCAATGACTTCTTTTACATACAAAAGACATATGATGTCCAAGGAAGTGCTAATACGCTCTAAACCTTTATGAGAAAATGATGTGTACTGATTGTCGAGGTTGTGTCTCAAGTAATGATCATGAAGGAGAATGATTTGATATGGAAGGTTGTGATGGATTAAGTTTGATTGTTTTGCCATGAAACTTGAAACAGTAAGTATTACATCGACCTTCATTGTGTGCATCCATATCATAAATTCAGGGTCGTCCTAAGATAATATGACCAACATCAATAGCACCAAATGTGGCTCGAGTAAGATCCCAGAATAACCGGTATGAGATATAGTTCTGAAATAGGAATATTCATTTAGTTGACCTAATGAATTGAATAGGGCTTCAGACGTGGTTCAATAGTGAGGTTCATGCGCTTCACACCTTGTATAGAGATAATATTTTGAGAACTTCCATTGTCGACCAGGAGATTACAACTTCTACCACCATGTTGATGAAGGTATGAAACGGTGTAGTGTGTTTCCACTCATCACCGAGGGAAGGGACCGCCATGATGCGCATCACATGAAGACGTGTCGTGCTTGAAGAATGATCTTCGGAGTCAGAAGGCTCTAATAAAGGATCGACCTCCTCACACATGTCGTCGGACTTAATATCGGGTGCCTCTAATGACTCAGACATGACCATTAATATACGACATGGACATTGGGATGCAATACACCCCGAACTCTAGCAATGGAAACAAATGTGATTGTGTGGGGGCATACGTGTAGTGGATGGAGATTGTTGAGCCCCCGGAGATCGTGCAACATGTAGAACACTTGGACCTCCTCCACGTGGATCAACAGAGGTTGAAACAACATGACGAGTAGTGGAACTTTTTAAGTAAGACACGATTTTAAAGGCTTTGTAAAATGCATCATCTAAGGAGTCGTACTCTTGCAATTTAATTTCACGCTTAGTATTAGAATGCAAATCATTGACAAATCTAGTTTTGATAACCCACTCAGATACATTGTCTTGGCACCTATGTTTGGCTTCTTCAAATTGTTACATATACTCTTAGACAGAAGAGGAGCCTTGATATACATCTAACCAAGCCTCCATTAGTTGTTGTTGATAATGAGTTTATCTTTCTCAAAGCAAAGATTAATTGGAGGATAACTAAGGCGTTTGAGATTATGTTGCACTCCTTGCCAATAACGTTTTGCCGACCCCTCAAGTTTCATTTTGGAAAACCATAACCTATGTTCATCAGTCATATTATACCAATCAAAATAGTCTCTATATTAGCAAGCTAGTCTAGAAAAACTTTAAGGTCTAATTTAACGTCAAAGGATGGGGCATCTATGTTTTATGAAATGTGGAGGTCTTGTGTTCCTAGCAGACGTCATGTGAGCTGGTAGGGGTCTAACAGGTTGCTCCGTGTGACGAGGTATGAAGGAAAATGATTATGGAGACTCGAGGCTGAAGACGAAGTGTCATAATCATCTTTGTATTTAGAAACAGCTCATAATGGGGTTATGAAAGATGAGTGTTCGAAGAATGGTGGACAAGCTCGTAATGGGGAAAAAGGAGAGTGATCTTTGTTATTCATTGTATCAGCATTTGGTGGAGGACTAGATCATAATTGTTCCATATGATTGATAGTGACGACACTTGGTGAGACACTTCCTCAAGCACAAATTTCATGGATAATAGAGAAGGTTCATCATTAGGACTTGAACTAGAGGTAGGATTGGACGTGAATTTTTCCGGATTGCTCTTGATACTACAATATCACTACTGAAATTTAAAATAAATAAATAGAAGCAACTCAAAATGATAAGATAGATGAATGACGAACAAAATATGGATATCTAACAACCCGTAACGAGAATAGTAAGTGGACCTCACAGGATGAAGATATAGTTAATCTCACAAGCTAAAGGACCATTTATGAATGTACTTAATTTGTCAAAAGATTATGCAAGCTACGTAATGCAACAAGGAAGAAGGTACCCAGTCGGAGGAACAAGTATATTTTTCATGAAGCAAGAAGAGCAAACTCAGCTAGGGTCGACCAATGTTCAGATTTTGTGATGCCAAGCACGATGACGACAATGAGGTTGAGCAGCAACAGTAGTACAGCACCAAACCGATGGTAGTAGTATGAAGCAGCAGAGGACTTGTGGGGGAACTTTCTGGCAATGCTGCTGGTGAACTTGTGGAAAGACAATGGCAAACAGGAAGCCAGCAGCAGGTAACAACTTGCAATCATTACTGCGGCGGTAGACAAGAACCAGTGTCCATTATCCATCGCGGTAGACAAGAACCCTGCCTGGTGGCGTGTTGGAGCTGCCGCCTTCAAAACTTGACGCCTCGACTGGAAACAGGGTAATCACGAGGAAGAAGGCAGCTTGTCGATCGCACGTTGTGAAGGGGACAATTGTGGAGAGGGTACGGTCAGCAGTAGCGGCAGCGACACAGGACCAGCGGCGATGTTGCTACAGAAGGCGATGGCTGGTGCAGGCATGTTGGCGAGCACGTCCCTATTGCTGTCTGTTGCCGTCAAAGCAGTACAGCGCGATGAAGGAATGGCGTATATGGCAGCAACGTGTGGAGGCGCTGGTGAACAGAATGCCGACAGGCAGGGTGGTAGCACGCTGGGACAGCTATGGCAGGAGTCAGCCATAGGTGGCACAAGTGCGAACGGCAGCAACAGACGACAAGGTAGCGCAAGTGAGGTCCAGCAACGACCGGGCGTAAGGGAGAAGTACACTGTTGCAGCTTCAGGGATAAGCCGCGAGCGGCAGTTGTAACCCATGTTCTAAAACCCGGCCCGGCCCGGCCGGTCGGACCGGTGTCCGGGATATAAAATGGGTCATGAGCCACTCAAAATCTGGGGTGCCAATTGAACAGCTTTGACCCGGTCAAACCCAGTCAAAACCCGAGTTGAACCGTTCAACCCGGCGGGCTTGACCAACCCGATCAAAAAAATATTTTTTTTTAAATAATAATAAAATAATAATAGAAGTTTAGTTTATTTTTCTAAAGCTAAATAATCTACCGTGCCATATAAGTAAGATTTGAAATAATTACGTTAAATAAAAAAAACTTAGTGAATCAATCGAGCATATTAATATTTAATAATTATCTTATCGTTTATCTTTGGTCATTAAGTACTATTACAAATCGTGAGTTAGAACTAAAAAATATCATGTTATTATAATTAATAATATGTGCTCATGTATTTTGATTTGATACCAAATTTCTTATTTTATATTAATTTATTATTATCCGATTTGACCATCCGATCCAACCGGTTCGATCGGTCCGACCTTGACCCGCTATCCGGGTCGGGTTTTAAAACATTGGTTGTAACTTACGGTGTCCAGCAGCAGTGGCAGCATGGGTGAGGTCACAGCAAGGCAGAAGAGAAAGGGTCACAAGAACCAACTGGCGATGGATATCGGAGGCATATTAAGTCAAGCGTGTGATTATAATCAAACAATTGACATCTCCTAGACCACCAAATGTAACCCTGACTACTCTTAAGCTTTATTAAGCAGAATTTTTTTTTATTAATCAGCAAAAAAAGTTCTATATAAATCATCCAAGGACTTTTATAGGGTTTCAAGCACCTTGATTTATCCATCACAAGGAAACTAATCAAACTAAGAAAAATCCACTACATATTCATATATAGCTTTCTTCGGATTAAGAAATGCATTCCAAAATATTGATGAATAATGTGAATCATGAGTTACTTTTACATAAGTTGTACTTATCTAAGTTTTTGAGTACTTATAAATATGATTTACTTCTATTCTAATATGCATAACATGCAATATGCCTGAAATGGAACAAGAATAAATCATCTCACAAGATAATTAAGTGATATATGAACCCTAAAGAAATAGAGTATTGTCAACAGGAAAAATAATAAAATAAAAATAAGGAAACTTATGTTGTAAAATTCTTGAGATATAAAATGAATTTAGCATACCTTGAGAAATCACATGAGCTGTATCATACTCAAGCGAATGGCCGAAAGCATATGGTGCCATTTTAACACAAGAATATGGGCATCCTACATATTAAACATCTATTAGTACTTGAGTTTAGAAAGCCTAATTAAAACTTACTTGTTATTTATTTTACCAAATTATTAAAATTATATTACTTGTAAAGCTCATTTGCTAGCCAAATTTTGACACGTACTAGCCGAAGTATAAATAAAATGTTAAGTAGAAAAATTATTAGGAGTTTCTTCGTAGACTAGAACCAAATACTTATGTACTCGATTTGCCACCTAATTTTTGCATAAGCTCAATGTTCAACATTGAAGATCTTTACCATGTGATCTATGTGGACCTCTTCTCCTTTCTACTTGTGCTTTTAATGATAATAATTGTTTTGTTGGTATGTTGATCCAAAAGATCCCGAAGTTCTCACCTTGACATTGTTAGCATCTGCATGTTCATTGGTTGATCATCCAATATACCGTCTTTCAACTCGCCATCTCGAGTTTTTCTTAGTAGGGGAGAATTGATGTAGAACAAGAATAATATTATCGGCCTTACGCCTTATGGTCATTAGTCTTTAGTTATGGGCTAGCATGAGCCCTTTAGTTAGGTATTTTAATTAGTTTAGTTCCTTTTGATTGGTTTTCATTTTATTAGGAGTTCTCCTTATATTAGGTTACATTTTATTAGTCCTATTATTTAAGTTTTCATACTATTTGGTATATGGGAGTTTAGAACCCTATATGTACTCTTGTATGGTTCCTCTGGAACTTATACTTGATTTATGAATATTTGCAAATAGCATATTTTCCTTAAAGTGGATTCAAGTGTCCATTAGGGGGAATTTCTCACCAGTGATATATGGGCTCGTCATGGTGTATATAGCCATTGATTAAGATACATTAAATGTCATGATGTTTCCTTAAAAGTTGATGAACTCTTCACATTAAGAAGATTAAAGCTAAAAGAAATACTTCTAAGAAAGAATTTCAAAGAAAGTAAATATAAACTGAAATAAAGAAGATAGAGAATAACATCAAATAAAAAAAAAGATTAAAGCCAAAAAAGATCGATGTCTTTGAATGATATGAAATGAATGCAAATGTAAAGCATATTGAGGTGTGATGTTATTATTTTGGTTTATGATTCTGCAATAATTTTTACATGGTATATTGATAACATAAGTCTTGATTTATTTTCCACTATAATGGGCTTTAGTTCACGGGAGGTAAAACTCTTTTGCATCTGATTCTAGGAGTAATCATGATTTAGAATAGATGATAATTGCGCTGGTGGTGATGTTGTTTGTGATGAGATGGCTTGCACAGCACGAGTGCAGTTTGAGTTAGGTTGATTGAGTAGTGTAGTTTGATGAACCTATGTTACTAGTATTTCTCTTTATTGAACTATGTAATGGAATATCTTACTCTCTAGATTTGTGATTGAAATTATGTTTCATATGAGGATTCGGCAGTGTTTCGAGTGGTATTTTCAAAGCATTATAGTTAGGTATCATAGCTTAAAGTTAGAATTCTCTTGATGTCCAAACAATGTATGGGTCCATGTCCAAGTTTAAGAAACGGTCATTGTGTCATCAAGTAAAGGTCGAATTAAGGTTTCACTTTGAATATACATGTATGATATAATTATATACTTATGATTATATGAAGATGCCTCCTTAACGTTCTGCCACCAGGCAAGCTACCGCTAAGGACCCATCGCACTAACACATGAAGATCGCAATGAATTTTTGAACATCTTGATGAGGGTTGCCAACAATGAATGATGATTGGAGAACTCAAATGACACCAATGAGAGGTTTATGAAGTTGCCACCTCTTGAGTTTGATGGGTGTGAAGAATTCAAGAAAACTAAAAAATAGCCGGAGAAAACGAATGAGAAATTCAAAGAAATGTAGTGTGCTGAAGAATAGAAGATTGTCTACGTCGTCAACTGTGCCACTAGCTAGGGATGCTAACGATTCTTGGAAAGCTACTAAAGGAAATAAATTTGCCTAATAGTATATTGTCACGTGGGAGGAGTTTAAGGAGGCTTTTGAAGGACATTATCTTTCTAGTACAAGAAATATCAAAAGCAAGAGAAATTCTTGAATTGAAGCAAGAAAGCATGTCAGTAGGTGAATACCAGATTAAGTTCCTACGACTCGAAAAGTATTATACCTTGGAGAAGAATGAAAGATCAAGAGAAAAAAGGTTTGTCGATGGACTGCATTTTGGATTGAAGATAAAGGTCATGAGCGAAAACTGTAAAACCCTAGAGGATTCAAATGAATTGACATCAGAATTAGGGAGGGAGCACAATGAATGACTGAAAACCCAAAAGGCAAAGGCTCATCACGACTAGTCGAGCAAGACAAGCCTAGATGAGATAATAGGGGACACGTCAAGAGCGCAAATAAGAGAGAACACCATAAAGATGATCGTTCCGAGGTGTGAAGTGAGAGAGAAGAGATGTGATAATTGGGGTTTTGAAATTGGACAATAAATTTGGATCCATTGTGGTTTGAGTGAGAGACCCTATGAACATCGCGCTTCACTACCTCAGCAATGACGATAACAAGATAGGGAACCATGTCCATTTTGTAGAGATTCCATCTCGGAGATTGTCGTCATAAGGCAAGAACCTGAATCCACTGCGATAAACATGGACATTACATTAGGGGCTACCCAAAGCTGAAAAAGGATGGCAAGGACCAGCAAGGAGCGGGAAGCACGACTACCTAAGTACAGGATAGAGTGTACAATACGAAAGCTGATCCATACCATTGTACAAATTGTAGTGGGCATCATTACCACTTTTAAGATCATTTATTCGACCCCAAAAATTATCAAATAGATACAGACAGATATAATTCAAATGTCTAGTTTGGGTAAAACTTGGAAAAATCTCAATTGGATATGTATTAAGGGAGATATGATCAAAAGATCGATTGACTATCAAGTTGTTCAGTAACCAAAATGGCCCATGTTATTTGGAAAATGACCTGTGTCACCAAAAACGGATCATTTGCTTCAGGAAATAATCAATGTCATAAAAAATAACACATGTTCCCTCAAGATAGGACAATTTATTGTCTCTTGATTTCAATTGAGTCTATGATCATTTTGTATGCTATTGCTTGACTTGTAGCTATACTTAAAGTTGAGAAATATTATTAATGATTTAAGTCTAAGAATGAAAGAAGATAAATTAAGTTAATTAAGATAAAACTTGAAAAAAGTGCGGCACTATTCGTCATGAATTATCAAAGGGAGAACGAAAGTTAAAGATAGGGTTTCAGCTTAGCCGAAGCCAACATAGCAAATTCCAAGCTGGTTAAGGCAACACTCTATGATCACTGCTCTAGTTGTACAGGACTCTCCACCTGTGCAACGAATGAGAATACTTGAGAGTGGGATTTCTCGACCGTGATATATGGACACATTATGAAGTGTACAACATTTAATGAAGATACATGAAGTGTCATGGTGTTCCCTTAATAGTTAAAGAGCTCTTCATACTAAGAAAATCAAAGATTAAAGTTAAGAGAAAATACTTCTAAGAAATAATGTCAAAGAAGGTAAATATAAAGTAAAAGAAAGAATACAAAGAATGATATCGACTAAAGAGAAGATCAAAGTCAATGAAAAACGATCTCTTTGAATGACATGAGATGAATTCAGATGTAAAGCAAATTGATGTGTGTTGATATAATTATTTTATTTCATGATTCTGCAACAATTTGTATATGTTATATTGATGATGATAAAGTATGATTTATTTTACCCTATAGGAACTTTACATATTAGGCTATAGGTCACGGAAGGTAAAACTCTCCTACTTCTGATCCTTTACGTATTCATGATTATGAATAGATGATCATGGCACAAGTCGTGATGTTGTTCCTAATGAGATGACTTGCACATGGCATGAGTATAGTTTGAGTTTGGTTGATTGAGTAGTACAGTTTGAATGACCTATGTTAACTAGTATTTCTCTTTATTTGAACCATGTAATAGAATATCTTAGTTTTTAAATTTATAATTGGAATTTAAGTTTTTTAAGTCTTAGCTTCAGCAAATGATATATGTGTATAATGTTGACCAATCAATTGGTCAATGATAACATGTCATATGAGAGTGCAACATCGCCGAGAGTGCCTCCGGACACATGTCATATGAGGATTCGCCAGTGTTTTGGGTATTTCGAGGTGCTATAGTAACAAGACATAAATAGCTTGGGAAGCAAAGGAGGACACATTCATACAGAAATCAAACTCTTTCAATCCTCCTCATGTTCTTATCTTTTGGAGGATGACCCCCTTGAAGAGGTCATATTTTTACTTTTTAAAGGAGGGTATCCACAACCCTTTTGAGACTTTTTTATTTTACCTAGCTTTTACATGCATACAATCTGGAAATCTACCAAAGCTCCCCATTCATCCTTTTATTTTCCAAAAAAAAATTACCTTTCACGGTTCAAGATTGTAACATATAGTATTAAAGCCTATTGATCCACATCGAACAACCATGAGTTACTCTCACTTCTCTTTTTGTTGGGCAGTTGACATTGTTCTTTTTTAAAGCAATGACTATAGGAATTTTTAAAGGTTGAAGTTGAGATAAGATCTGTAACATCTGTAAAAAAAAATAAAAATAAAAAAAATAAAACCGCCTCACAACACATGACGTGTTGTGAGGAGGGGGTTTTGCCCCTTCTCTCATCCAATGAGAGAAGGGGAGGTGTGCTATAAAAAGGGCACACCACCCTCCCATGCTCATGAAGCCAGCCGAGAGAAAAAAAGAAACGGAGAGGGAAGAAAAGAAACGGAGAAGAAAGAAAGAGAAAGGAAAGGGAAAAGGAAAAAGAAAGAAAAGAAAAGGAAAGAAATAAAGAAAACCACCACCGTCCAGATCGAAAAAGAAGATTGTAGAAGAACGGTGGACTATTAAATGGAGGTATGTGGTAGGGATCCTTATGTATTAATTATCGAGTTCATTAATATTGTCATTTTTAAATTATATTAATATTGATTTATAAAATTGATAAAGAATGATTGTACTACGAATTATATGTAGTGCATTTAAGAACTAGTCGCAATTTAATAATTAGTGAAAGAATTATATGTTATTGTTTATGCTTAATTGTTAATAATTATTGAATCATTGATAATCGATAATTGTTAATGATCGTATATTGATTAATTATTTATTGATGATTATCAATTGTTAACTAATTGATCATTATTAAATGATAAATAGTTATGGTTAATTGTCTTATTGATATTATTGATAATATTTTTATAATAATCATGATTTATGATTAAATGTTATTTATTGAATAATATTATGCCATATTGATGATTGAATTGTACTTCTAGTATTGATTGTAGAATTGATTGAACCACACCTAGAAGCGTAATTGTATGTACAACCGTAATTAGGCTTTAAAATTGACAAACATTGATTGTGATTGTAATTGACTTATTGAAGACTGGTATCTCGATGGATTGTATTGTGGGGTGCTGATCTCATCCCGGATTATTTCCAAATCATTGATCATATTGTGGGGTGCCGATCTCATCCCGGGTTTTTCCTAAATCATTGATCATATTGTGGGGTGCCGATCTCATCCCGGGATATTCCCAAATCATTGATCTATGACCCAGACGTGGGGTATTGTGGGTACTATGTGTTACCCGGCTTGGCCAGCCTTATTGACATCGAGATGACCATTATCTTCAATACATTGATAAATGAACACATTGATTGATTGATTGAATTATTGAATATTGATAGATATCATATGACATATCGAGACGGATTATTGAGGATGGATATATGGGGACGGCTTTAGGAAGTCACAGGAGGGACTTCCAAAATGTCATATGATATATGATCAGAAAAATGAAGTAAAATATAAACTTCATTTGTTATTGATTGTTATGAGCCATTGATCATTGATATTGACACATTGTGTACCACGGGTACTTATTGATGCTCATAACATTATTGATAATTATAAAGATCGAACATTGATTAAGAAATTGAAGTAAAAGATAAATTTCATTTATTATTAATTGGTTATGAGCCATTGATTATTGATATTGATATATTGTGTACCTATTGGTACTTATTGATGCTTATAAATAATATTGATAATTGTAAATATTGAACATTGATTATCGATAACATTGAGTAGTAACAATAATGACCCTCATAATGTACTAATAAGAGTTAGTACTCATAGATGACATTGATCGTGCTAGAGTAGAAGATACATCTAGCTTATTGATATTGATTCATATTGATGAAACATAGTTATTGTATCATGCTAGAGTAATGAACTCATTAGCATATTGTTATTGTTAAATGATAATAATTTTCATAAATTATTAAATAAAAATGAGTATATTGAAAGTTATTGATTATGCTAGGGTAGTTGACACACCTAGTATATTATTGATATTGAAATGTACATTTATTGATATAATCTTTTGAGACTAATGTTAGGTCTCTAAAATAAATATGACTGCCACATACGACTAACTGGGATGGATTTCCCCTGCATTCTGGATCCGTGCAGGTAATCGAGAATAATGGATCGCGGTGGTGCTGCTCTCGACGTAAAGATTGCACATGGTATATGTATAAAATTTTGTTATTGTTATTGAGTCTTATATTGATTATATTTTATTATTAATAATTTTATTGTTTATAGTTTTATATTGTATATTGTTTATTGTCGTAGCGTTCCCGGGATCACCTGACCGCGTGTCGAATATCGATTCGACCGCGTGTTTAGGCCGAATTTCGGGGCGTTACAAGATCCTTGAAGGAGGCATCAAATGATCAGAAAAAAAAACTTAGAAACAAAGTTTGATGAAATGATAGCCCACACCACACTAGTTTTCAACAAATTAAAGAATTTGGTCACCATTGTGGCTATCAAGTACATCAAGGGTAAATCCAACAAGTTCGAACATAACAGGTGATCTTGCAGTGAAAGAGTCACAAAACTCCATCCAAATAAATCAAAACTGAAAGAAACTTAGTCTCAACATGGCCAAAAACGAATTTGAGCTCTTTTTGAGGCCTTGTGGTGGAGATCTATGGTCGTAAAATTGGTAGAAGTTCCAAAGACATCAGGAACAGCCAAAAGAACTCTTTTTACTTTTACAGAAATCATAAGACACAAAAGAAAACTCCAAAAAGTAAGATAACAAGATCCAAGAAAATCATAACCTTATTCTCATACCAAATGATGCAAAATCTCGTCGCGAACTTGTTTGAGAGATTTTGATCTTGCAGAAGCAAAGAACAAAAGGAAAAGACTACAATGACATTTAAAAATTCAAAAGGCTGCAAGTGTCAACAGATTTGCAGCTTGCGCAAAAGAACCAATACTGGCAATGGAATGTAAACGACAACGAGGACATTTACCCATAGCCAAGTCGTAGTTCGCAAATAAAGGCGAAGAGAAACCCCTCTACAAGGTATACTTCAGATAATAGTGTTTATTGCTTGAATAAGACAAGTGATAATTCATACATACTTATAAGCTCTTGGAGAGAACAGCTTCAATTGAGAAATAACTTTTAAATCCAACAAAAAGGTTGAACCATGATAGAAAAACAAGATAGCTATTCTGGTTGTGAACATGTGGTATAATTAACCTAACTAATCACCCTAATAGTGATAAGATGCAATCGTCCTCATCCAATGGTTCCAAGGTGGCTGCTAATTGGGTCCTCTAAAACAATATGTAGCGCCGATGCTGGTGCAGCCATGTAGTGATGGAGATCAACTAAGTTAACCTACTCCTAAAACCTAATGAAGTTATCCGCTTAACAAATAATTGGAGAATAATTTGTATTTATTCAAGATTGATTCTAATACAAGCCTACAGGAGTTTATATAGAGTTCGAAACATCCCATGTAATCATAACATGGAGACTTAATTAAAGGAAAACTAATTAGAGAAGCTAATCTAATGGGGTATATTAATACAACCCTATAGATTTCGAAAAACCCCATATAATCATAAAACGGAAACCTGAATAAAAGAAAACTAATTAAAAGAAGGCTAAATGAAGTATACAAGTCATTTTTGAGCTATAACTTGCAGCGTCAATGTTAGGTAAGGATACCTACTGTAAAATTGTAGTTCATTTATATAGTAGGTATCCCCTAATGAGATGCACACTATCTATTCCATGTTGTCCCCTTAAAAGAAACTAAACTAATGGACTATAATAAATGCCCACAACTAAAGACCACATAATATGGGCAGAAGGCGTTCTGCCCACAGCACTATTCTTGTTCTCCATGGTGTCCAAAGTGGTTTATTAAGTAGTCGGATGTCTTGAATGATTTCTCCAAAGGAAGTCATTTTTATGCTGAGAAGATCACATGCATTTCAACATGAAATCTTCTTCTCCCACATGCTCCAAAATGTGAAATGTGCTAAGTACAGTCTGCATCTCTTTTATGGTTGTTTCTCACATCCTCTGTGAACAAGCTTTAGTCAGTGATCCTTCAGGGGCAGCAAGGTTGACCAAAACATTCACATTGTGTGGCTCGGTCTCCTGCTCTGGATCCAAACCAATTATGTTACTAACGAAGGCAAGGAGAGTGGCATTTTTGTTGGAACTTTTTAGTGATTCCTCAACTTTGATGATTAACCACGCCAACACATCCCTTCCTTTTAGGATGGAAATGGAGGGGATAACTAGTTGTGCAACAAGCTTTTCTCCCCCATTGTCTCCGTTCCTATGACTTTCTCGTTGCTGTCCTCTCAGACTGCCATGTTTGCTCTAGAGGATAGGCTGCAGTGATCGAGTGCCTGAGGCACAAGTTATATCGATGAAGCTTGAGGTTGTCATCAAACAGGGGCACATTGATTCTCATTCATATCTCCCTTCTTATATGTTGGGTTTTTCAATACACCACCACGAGAGTTAGATTTATGCCTCCAGACTTTTACTCTATTAGCGTACACCAATATTAATCATGTTTAATTTAAAAGTCACCTTTCTATATTATATAACACAGATATATTTTTAAAAAAGTCAGAACTTACAATTATTTTATTTGAAATTTTAGTATCTCTTTGTCTTTTAAAAACAGATCCAACTATCTTGAACATCACCTCACATTGTTGTAGTCTAAAATGAATAATGGAATGTAAGGTGGATGATCTTACAGAATGATGACAAACTAGGGAATATGCACAGTCATCATATGTCAATAAGATCTAGGGGATATAATTAATGAAACATAAATATATTGCAGCAAAATATTTCATAACCTTGAGCTTTTAAGGGAGTTAATTCTATATTACCTTTGCCAACACATTGAACCTCATTTATGAAAAGATCATAAGCTTCACACTCTGGCTCATCAAAAGGATCTACAAGTTCCCTGTTAAACAAAACAGTAACTCTGACCAAACAATAATTGGAGAGACAAAATTGAATATTTCAAATTTGTTCGGTCCAGTGTTCAAGGTAGCATGTTAAAGTGTCTTAGATAAGAAAGGAATAAAGGTTTTAGACAGACTACATGTTTGGAAATCTGAATCTAAATGGCAGATGTTTAAATTAGGACTGCTGTTTATATCATCAGGGTGCATAGCTAAATGGTTAGAGAAAACATCTCTTTCCTATGACGATGCTTTCTAACAATGTTCAATGAAAAACTTTTAACAATGATGTTTTTTTGCGGTGATTTTTAACAATGATGTTAATACTGAAGAAAAAGATGGAATGATACCTTAGTTTGTGCTTGAACATGGTCATATATCATGCATAAAATTAGACTCAACTACAGATTATGTTCAAACTAAATTAGACAAACAAATTGAGAATTTAAATTCTGCACGCTGTGGTTAATTAGTTGCCATGGCACTGGGATGAAATTACATACTTGATTTTTGATTAAATATTCTTTGCGCCACATTAAAAAATGTTATTATACTAAGAGTAAAAAAGTTCGATTGCTGAATTTGTACCAACAGGAACTTGATAACTTAGCTTCGTAAAGAATTATGAAGTTTGTAAATAACAGAGTGCTACAATCACTCAACAATGTGTTACCTCATCTCCAGTAATAATATATAGTGTCAACTGAAGGTCTAAGAGGAACAGGACCAAACACAAAATAAATAAAAATTAAGAAAATCATGTACATGGCAACAGCTGGAAATGCACAAGAATAATTAATTGTTCATAAAATATTTGAACACACCTTTGGTATGACATCTCATTTTGACTTTCAGACAATATCTGCAAGCACAACATACCAAATGTGTGCATTACATATCCAACATGGTATCATGTCAGTGAATGTAAAGTAGGTAGAATGGAACATACACCTTTTGATGACCATAGAAGTACAGAACCATATTACATACTGGTGTCAATGGAGCCAGAGCATGATGTTAGTAGTTTAGGTGAAATGGCGATAGAACTCTATTACCATATTTCATTCGCAAGGAAAGACAATATTATGGGAAAAAATCCTGTCAAGAAGAAATTATAACTGGCTTGCCATTTAGGTAAAATGGATTATCCTACAAGCATAAATCAAGCCAAAACACTTGAATGTTATCAGAAACTCCCTAACATTAGTCTAGCTTTCTCACAAATTAATGGGAGTTAAAAACAGGGAGAGAAGGAACTTAATATCCTTCTGACTAATCAAGCTAACATCTTTAACATTCCAGATATGGGAGTAGGTTTAGTTATGCAACCCAAAGTCTTTCCGCTGTAGCATAATGTAGAGACCCTTGAATATCCTTCAGCCTTATCTTTATCAAGGTCACCAGACTGGACCTAGAAGCTTAGGAGTTTAAAGCACTTAAAAGTAGGGGGAAGGAAAGGGGTGATTCTCACAACAAAGTTGAAATGATGTCATATGCTTTTGAATTAAAAGCGAAGGAGGATGTTCTGAGCCTTAGGTTGGATTTATAAGCTCAAGCTAAAAGTTTCCCGTTCACAATTTATACACACAAAAATATACACATACATACACATATACATATCACTCCAGATAAACATAAGACATGAATGATTTAAGCAGGCCTAGATGAGAAATACCTTGTAGGCCTCAATGACACGTTTAATCAACTTATCTGCCACTTTGATGTCCTTACAAACATCAGGATGAAACTCCTTAACCTGAAATCACAAAGACTCTGATTTTGCAATCAAAATGTAACATGTTTAAATAGCACATTTACCCACTACACATCACAGGCTTCTTCAGTGTTTGATGAAAATTTCCGTTAGTTCATCATGTAGCAGACCTGCAGACTGTGGTGGATCATTGAACTTTTCATCTCTTTGTTTTTGTTTTTGTTTCAGTTGTTTCCAGTATGAGGTAATTAACCAATATTATAATAGGAGAGTTCATCTGAAAGCATGGGTAAGCAATACTGGAAAGAGTATATCCCTCTTGAGAAGCCTCTCCAAGTTTTCTTATATTTTATTCTTGTAGTTCTTTTTTTTCTTTTGAGAAGATTTTTCCTAGGTGTTAATTAGTCATATCTTACGCCCTATTCTAAGAAGTCTTTTTATAGCATATCAAACTTGAACTATGGCTCAATTCTTTTTCCTGATATAGTTAAGTTGCACTTAGTTAATTTTTATGATAATTGGTGCTACTTGAGAAACTACAACTGCAGAAGTCCAAAATTGAATATCTTTGTTTTATTTATTTTTCCCTTTTTTCTTTTACCTTAAGCACATCCTAGCTAAACTACAATGGAAATGTTTTATTAACTTTAAATTCCTATAGTAAAAGAAACTGAGAAAGTAAAAATGAAAACAAAGAAACAAGTTTTTTTTGTAAATTAAAGCCAAACATTATTTGAAATAATTTAATGCACCAAATATTATTTGAAATCATTTAATGCACAAAATATATTTAAAAACCACACGACAGTATCGTGAATTGTAGCCATACTAGCTGGGATACATAAGCTCAGAACGACATAAATGCCTATGACACAATAGATGCCGTGTATGGCATGACCATCAAGAAGATAAAATAAGTGGACCTAAAATGGAATTAGGATAAAGAAGAAGTTTTCCAAAGGATTGAACATATACGCTGAAAATATTCTCATGCTAAATTAGAAGAACAAATATCCTTGTATATATGAAATTAGCTAAAAGGCTCATCCAAGTTTCATATATTACATGTGAATCATGACATCAACACAAGGCTTCAAGATGAAAAGATTATCAGTTAGCAAACTAAATGTTTGGAAAACTAATAGAACAAATATGGCAAAAGGAGATTATGAGTAATGTGTAATGCCGTGCACCAATATAAGAAGGTGGGCCCCTTTTTGCCACCTAGAAAAGACCTTATTGGACCCCATTCTCACTAACCACACCCCAAAATCCATTACCAGCTATGATAAAAGGAAGTGCATGCCTAAATTTTCCTATCTTTGGTGTATCTGCCAGAGCTCCAAGGAAGCAAGCTGAAGACTTCGTCATCCTTTGTTGCTGTAGACCCAGTAGATAACAAGTGGAGCTCACCTCAGAGGCAAAGGAGATTTGTTGCTAGGGTTTGAGAAGGAAGAAGAAGCAAAGGAGAAAGAAGAAGTCAACAATCTAAAACCTAAGTATGTAAAGGGGATCCTCATCTCCAAACCAGATTTTTAAGTTGCAAATAGTGATAATTGTGCAAAAAATGGAGATGAAAGATAGGAATTTTATGTTAAAATTCATAACTAGGTTCTTATGTGTTAGGATTTTGCATAATATTTATCATAGGATTTAGTTAGATACATGAATGCTTTATGATCATTGTGTTTATGGTTGAATGTCATGCTTTATACTTCCTAGCAAACCTCTTATTATGCTATGAAACTTAGGTTTGATATGTTGGTATTATGTATGGAAATATAGGAAGCAAATCCTAAGTTAAATTCTCAAATTGTAAACCTTTCACGAGTGTCGGTTGAGCAACCGGCCGAACTGACCTCGACCGACCAATAGGCCAGCAGAAGTATCATGACCACAATATGGGAGTCGGTTGACTCGCCGTCTAACTCGACCTCGATCGCCTAAGGGGTCGGTCGAGTGTCACACTCACAGCATAGGTGTCGGTCGAGCTTACCTCGATTGGCGAAAGAATAAGCTCGACCGATGAGCTAGGTTAAGAATTTTCACTTTGATCATCGAAATGCCTAATGTATGCTTGTTTACAATTAAAGGAATCATGTTACGCCTTTAGTTATTTACTTATGATTTATAAAGCATGCTATGTTTTCAACTGGTCACCCATGATGCAAATGATGTGATGTATTGTAGAACCTAGCAACGATATGCATGTTCAGCATAATCAGGATTAAAATATGGACAATGTAATGCATGTATTGTTGCTTGATGTATTGAAATCAAAGATGGATTAAGACAAGTTTAGACACACCTAAAGAAGATGGTGAAGTAAAGTCCCAATGTTGCTTGATGTATTGAAATAAAGATGAATTATGACAAGTCTAGACACACCTAAAGAAGATGGTGAGGTAAAAGTCCCTCGCTAAAGATATTGTATGTACTTCCCGGGAAGTAATGTCTCGCACCTTAATCAATGTGTACTTCCCAAAGCTTTAAGAGTGGCAATATGAAAGGTGTAAAGTGTATCCCTTGGTCTGATCAACCTAAAGAAGGTAGTGTGTCGATGACCCTTAAACAAGACAAGATAATTAAAGGACATGTAACACGGGGATGGCTAATGTGAAGTTAGAATGATAACTTCTAAGATTGTCACATGATAAGGAATGAAAGATGATAAACAGTGACATGAATGATAAAGTTAAGTCGAAAGGTCTATATGAATTGAAAGCCAATGCTAAGTAAGATATTGATGTCTAAGATTCATTTTTTCGATAATGCATAAAAAAGTTAAGAAAACAAGGAAATGCATTATATCGATAATGCATATGAGAGATAAGAAAGCAAGTATTGTTGGAGAATAGCAGATGGAGACTGAGAATATTTGGTTGTCTTTCTTATATGCATATAGATTTTGCATGTAGAGATAAGCTTGATGCTAAGTCTAGGAAGTGCTTCTTTATTGGATATGGTTCTGATGAATTTGGATATCGTTTCTGGAATGATGAAAATAGGAAAATTATCAGAGAAAGAAATGTGGTATTTGTTGAAAAGACCATGTATAAAGATAGACATTTTGCAGAATCTGATAATGCAGGAAAAAAAATATAACTCAAGTTGAACTTGAGGGCATATCAGATGAGGATGTTGCTGGATATCAGAAAAATGTTATGCAGTTAGAACCTGAATCACTGCAAGCGGGACCAAGTACACCACCACCGATTAGAAGATCTACTCGAGAGATCAGACCACCAGTGAGGTATTCTCCTTCATTGAATTTTATGTTGTTAACTGATGCTGGTGAGCCAGAATGTTTCAGGGAAGCCTTGGAGGTCCAGGATTCTGTTAAGTGGGAGTTAGCAATGCAAGAAGAGATGAATTCATTGATCAAGAATAGAACCTGGATGCTTACTGAATTGCCTGTAGGAAAAAAGGCATTGCATAACAAATGGCTGTACAAGATAAAAGAAGAGATTGATGGCAACAAAAGGTACAAAGCAAGACTAGTTGTAAAAGGGTTTGAGCAGAAGGAAGGTATAGATTATACTGAAATATTTGCTCCTGTTGTGAAACTAACAACTATTAGATTGGTCTTGAGTATAGTTGCAGCTGAAAGTTTACATCTTGAACAATTAGATGTAAAGACAGCATTCCTCCATGGAGATTTGGAGGAGGATATCTACATGAAGCAGCCAGAAGGTTTTCAAGTCCCTGGAAAAGAAAACCTAGTTTGCAAGTTGACCAAGAGTTTGTATGGCCTAAAGCAAGCTCCTCGACAGTGGTACAGGAAATTTGATAATTTCATGATTAGCAATGACTTTACAAGATGCTTTTCTGACCACTGCTGTTATATCAAATACTTTGATAATTCCTACATCATATTACTCTTGTATGTGGATGACATGCTCATCGCAGGTTCAGATATGAAGGAAATTAAAAGGGTCAAGGAGCAATTATCAAGTGTATTTGAAATGAAAGACTTGGGAGCTGCAAAGAAAATACTTGGGATGGAGATTGTTCGTGATACAGAAACAGGTACTTTGAAATTGACTCAAGAAGCATATATTGAGAAGGTGCTTGAGAGATTCTCTATGCAGCATGCGAAGCCTGTGCAAACACCTTTGGCGAGTCATTTCAAGCTTTCTAAAGATCAATCACCCAAGACAGATGAGGAACGCAACTACATGTACAAGGTTCCTTATGCTTCAGCAGTAGGTAGCCTTATGTATGCCATGGTAAGTACCAGACCAGACATTGCTCATGCAGTGGGAGTTGTCAGCAGATATATGTCAGATCCAGGGAAGGAACATTGGCAAGCAGTCAAATGGATCTTTCGGTACTTAAAAGGAACAAAAGGTATGGGACTTTGTTTCAATAAAAGTAATTTGGATCTGAAGGGTTTTGTTGATGCAGACTTAGGTGGTGACATTGATACCGGGTATGTCTATACCTTAGGTGGCACTGCTATAAGCTGGATATCTCAGTTACAAAAGGTTGTTGCTCTTTCTACTAATGAATCAGAGTATATAGCTATGACAGAGGCCTGCAAGGAGATGATTTGATTAAAGGGCTTTCTTGAAGAACTAGGCAAGGTACAAGAAAAATCAAGTTTGTTTAGTGACAGTCAAAGTGCTATTTAATGTTTTCATAACCGGATCGGAGATCGGATCGGAGTGTCAATTGGGTCACAGTTGGATCGGTTCGATCGGGTTCAATCGGATTAGACCAGATTTTTTTATCAAAATAAGATACTTTATACATAAAAAAAGAATAAATAATAAGCTATTAATTGTCATTTAATACTTTAAAATGATAGAAAAAATCGAGTAAGTAAATATCTCACTAGATATGTCAAGAAATTGAGAACACACATATTTTAGACTTATACACTATTAAATAATATAGTTGCAAATTTTTGACAAAGATAAAAAAACATTATGAAACTAAAAAAGAATATAACAAAAAAAGTTATGAGAAATGGAATAAAAAATTAAACTAAGACATGCAAGTTTTAGTTTTTATTATGCAACATAAATAATTGATTGTTCAGAAAAAAAATAAATTATGAAAATAAGTTTTAATTTTTATTATGCAAAATAAGTTATGAGAATATAACACGATCTCATGTGTTTCAAACTCACGAGAATGCATATGAAAAAAATAATATAAAAAGAGAAGGAAAAATCGAGAAATGAATCAATACTTACTTGTATTAGGAAGTCGAGATGCAAGTAATCACCTCTTGGAGTTTTACGGCCACGAGAATGCAGAGGAAAAAAATAATATGAAGGCGATTGAGTTTTCCCATTTTTTTTTATTTTGTCAATACCCTTAAAAAATCCTATCCAAGTTCCAAAGTGAAAAAAAATAAAAAATCGGGTTTAACCAATTTTAACGGTTCAATCCAATTTTACTGGTCCAAATTGGTTCTTTCCGTATTTTTGTCAATTCCGAGTTTTATATTAAATCGGAACAGAGTTGATACCGGTTCATGGTTGAACCGGTTCAACCGGTCGATCCGGTTTGATTTTCAAAATATTGGTGCTATTCATCTTGCTAAGAATTCAACGTTTCATGCTAGAACAAAGCACATAAGGCTAAAGTATCACTTCATTAGAGATCTTCGTGAAGATGGGACATTGGTTCTTGAGAAGATTCGTGGGCTAGAAAATCCAACTGATATGTTGACCAAGGTAGTGGTCATAGAAAAATTGAGGTTTTGTACAACCTCAGTTTGCCTCCGGTGATAGTTGAAAGGAGGAGCTGTCCAGAGTTGTGTATGCAACAAGTGATCTTCCACAGAGTTCATGTAATGATCAAGTCTCCAAGTGGGAGATTGTTGGAGAATAGCAGATGGAGATTGTTGGAAATTTTTTTTCTAGGGATATATATGTAATTTCATTATTTTATGGGCGGTTGCCCTAACTCCATCATATATATGTTATTTTTGGAGCGGTTATGTACGCTGTGGTTTTGAACATTAACATAGTAAAAACTCTCTGCGACGGCCGTGGACGTAGGAGATCCATCTCCGAACCACGTAAAATATGTGCGTGTTTTTCTGTGATTCTTGTGATATTTCTACTATTGTTCTTCGTATCTCCCAATAAGTATTATGAAAGATAAACTTAAATTAAGCTAAGAGCATTATGTGCTAATAAGCCAAAGAGAAAACAAAGAAAAGATGTGTGACCATCTAATGATCATAGGATTGCGCTAAATGCTCTATGATATGCTTTATGTTTATTATGAAGTTACATGCATGACATGTAGGGATGATATGATTCATCCACGCTTCAACTTTTACATGTTCTAACGGAATGGATGTAATCTGCTTCTCGATCTTGTAAGAAAGAATAATGATACTTAAGATGATAATGTGGCTCATGATACTTAACTTGATAATTGAAAGAAGTGGATATGGTCCATGATGTTAGCACCCAAGATTAGAAAGAACTAACTCATGGATATACTACAGGTACGACCAACTTGAGAAATACAATATCACAAAGGTGTTCTTGTAAATGAGTAATGTATCAAAACTAGAAGGAAGGCACCATATTAAATTGACCTTGGAAAAGGGCTTCAAACATTAATGTAGATTAAAAAGAATATTTTGATGGAGCAATTGAATTCAAATGTCATGGATGCAGAAAAAGTTATACTGAAAATTTGAAGGCCAAAATAGGAACTCAAGGATCAATGAAACAAGTACTCAATATTTGAAAGAAAGAAATTTTAGACTTACTAGAGATTGGAACTACACTAACAATTGTGAAATCAAAACAATGATCCATAAAGTAATTAATTAATTACTGTATTGTGATGTCGTCCCAACGCGAACGAAACTTGAAGTGAACGGCTAAAAAGGCATCGAGCAAAAAGGGGAAACAACACATCTCTTCTCCAATAACACCAATGAAGCAAGAACGAATTCAACAATCTCGATATCTATCGGAGTTTAAAGAGGTTATGGCAGTCGTGCAATCAAATCACAAACACGTCAAATTTGCTAAGCTATTCATGATACGGTGAAAGGGGAGACGGGTCATGGCGACAAGTAGAGAGCTTACGCGGGCTCGAAAGGCCGCCTTTAGGTGGTACGGCGTGCAAGCACTCGGGTCTACTCCGAGGATTTGGTACGGGGAAGCCGATGGCGACAGCAACCAGTCATGTTCTGCTGGTGTTGCTCCGTCCGGGTTGCTGTTGATATCACCGTCTGCGATTGCAGCTGTTCTAAAGTACAAAGACCTCATCGATTTTGGACCATGGAACTGGACTCGACGATGTCTTCCAGGAGTGCTGAACAGAGGAGGAGATGGAAGCAGAGTGGATGCTTGTGCAGCTCTTAATCGCAGTGCCATTAATCACAGTGGAAGTTGAAGAGGAGAACCATTTCTTTTGTTTTTTTTTTTTCTTTTTCTTTCTTCCCTCACAACATCACAGCAAATCTTTGAGTGGTTCCTACCTCCTCTCTTTTCAAAGCCACAATAAACATAAAAACTAATATTTTTTTCCAAACGTTTTAAACAAAATTTCTATTAAAAGAAACGGAGGCGATTTGCATGGACTGAGAAAATTTGTGCAATGGGATAAATAAAGCTTTCCATTTTTTTTTTGGCTAACTCAATTGGTTCTCCGAGAAGAAGAGTTTTTTTATTATTAGTAGACCCTTGTCATTAGTCACATTTTTTAATTCATTTTACCTCTTCCAAATTCAACACACTTTCATTTTTCCTTTCTTTTTAGTCATATTTCTTATCATTTAAAATTTTATTTAATTATTTTTACCTGTTTACCTTCACTTTTTGACGTATGTGAAGTTATTAGAAATAAAATTGTTATATTTGAATGACGCCTTCAAAAGTAGACTATGTAAAATATTTTTTTCTAAAAATGTTATCACATCTATATAATACTCTAATTATATGTTTGAATATTTGATTAATAAAAAAAGTTAGAATAAAATATTTTTTATCATTTTAGTGTTTAACGAGTCAGAACTTTATGATCGTAAACTCAAATTTATGATCGTTATAGAGAGTTCAATTATTTGTTGTTTTCAGCAACAATGTCGTGGATCGTGAATTCGAATTCACAATTGCTACATAAAAGAAAAAAACTACAATCAATTTTACGATCTTTGAACACGACCACGATCAAAAAGAATACAAGAAAATCATTATTTATTTTATTATCTTAAAATCATCTTTACTTTTACTCTCTCTCTCTCTCTCTCTCTCTCTCTCTCTCTCTCTC
>LTAE01005425.1:15696-23196 GCA_001647135.1 Pontederia paniculata
GGTGCCATTCCAGATCCTACAATATCAACATGTTTCTCTAAGTTATCATTGTTTGTTAATACTTTGGCATTCAAATCAGAAATTTTTTTTTCAAAATCAGCATTATTTTCCTTCAACTTATTATTTTCTTGGACAAGATTATCATTTTTCCTTTTCGAGATGGAATATTTTCTAATCATAGTGTTAAACTCTTTATGCATATCAAATATAATATCTTCCTCACTGTCATCTTCATCATTATCACTATCATTATTATCACTATCATTTGAGTGAAGAGAGAATACCTCATCGTTTACCATGAGGCACAATAATGCTTCCTCTTCCTTTTCTAAAGATGCTTTTTCAGCTTCACTATCTTCATCACTTGAGTCATCCCAAGTGACTTTGAGTATCTTCTTCTTCTTTTAATCTGATGAGCCTTTCACTTTGTTTTTCCTATTCAGAGTTGGACATTCGCTTTTGTAGCGTCCAAGTTTATTGCACTCATAGCACTTTATCTTGGACTTATCAGTTGATCCTTTCTTCTTTGATCCCTCTTCTTCTTGGAGAGCTTCATGAATATACTGAGCCTCTTTGCATATAAGGTCAGCTTCTCCTCATTGAACTTTATATCACTATCCTCATATTCTTCATGCTCATCTTCACTCTCAATCTTCTTAAATCTCATAGCTAAGACCTTCTTTCTCGATCTTGTCTCTTATTTCTCTTCTTCAAGTGTCATCTCATAAGTCAGCAGAGATCCTATGAGATCGCCGAAGTCAAGCTTGTTCAAATCGTGTTGTCCTTCGACCATAGTTCTCTTCATGTACCATTTTGGTGTCAAAGACCTGAGAAACTTTTTCACCTTTTGAGCATTAGACTTTGGGTCGCCCAAAGCGGCTAACCCATCCACCACATTATTAAATTGAGTGAATATGCTATTTATAAATTCATCATACTTCATTTTGAAAGAATCATATTGTTGATTTAAAATATTTAGTTTTGATTCTTTTATCTTTTTTGTTCCTTCATGAGTAATTACAAGTTTTTTTCAGATTTCATTTGCACTAGTGCAAGAGGAAATTCTATTGAATTTTGTTTGGTCTAGTGCACAAAAGAAAATATTTTTAGCTTTCCAATCTAACTTAATTAGGTTCTTAGTTGTAGAATCATATTCACTGCTAGGTATAAGAACGTGAACACCATTTACTACCCTAGTGGACAACTCAAAACCATTTTCAATGACATCCCAGATGTCACTGTCCATGAAACATACATAAGTCTGCAATCTGACCTTCCAATAAGAGAAGTTAGATGCATTAAAAAGAGGAGGTCTAAGGTGGATTGTCCTTCTCCTAGGCCCCGTTTGGAGCTGGGAACCAGGCCAGAACTGATCAGAACTTTGGTCTGGTTCCCACTGGTTCCACCAAATGATGTGACGTTTGGTGGAACCAGCACGGGGTCCAAAGCCCCTGAACTTGGGGTCACGTGACCCCAAGTTCAGGGTATTTAGTTCTTGCTTTGTGCAAGAACTAATTGGTTCCTGCAAAACGTAGGAACCAATTTCTTTTTTTTTTGCTTTATTTTTTATGATGTGACTATTTTTTCTCTCTCTCTCTCTCCTCACTGTCTCTTTATCTTATTTAAGTTAAATTAACTTCTAATATTATTTGCCAATTATTATATTTATTTAATTATTAAATATTATAAAAAAGTTATTATTATTTTTAAATTTAATAAGCTATATTATTATTTGTTATTATTTTTCCAAGATTATTTTACTTATTTAACTTTTCACTATTTTTTATTATTTTGCTTAAATTATAATTAAAATTTAAATAATTATTTTATTATATTATGCATAATATTTAATTTATATTATTTATTAAATTATTAAAAAAAATTATTATATTATCTAAGATATATTAAATTAAAATAATTTATTATTATTACTTTTTTATTCAATTAAATTCATTATATTCATTAAAAAATTTTGGTTCTCATCGATTTCACCAATTTTATCCAAACAAACATTAGAATTAATCTATCAAATCAACTTTTTAGTTTCCATCGTTACTTTTTAGTTCATCCAAACACACATAGAATCAATCTATCAAATCAATAAGTTCTTGAAACTTCATAGAACTTAAGTTCTCGGATCCAAATGGCACCCTAGGGTAAATCTGTTTGATGCCATTTTGGCTCTAAATTGTTAAGTCTATACGAAATTTGTAGGTAAATACAAATCTATGAGCAACAAGGCTCTGATACCAATTGTAGGATCTAGATGGCACCAAGGGGGGAGGTGAATTAGTGTATTAAAATGTTTTATCCTAAATTCTTAATATATGGCGGAAGAAAACACATAATAGATGCAAATAAAATCTAAATGCAAACAAACAAACAAACAAACACAGAATTTGTTGACGAGGTTCGGCCGAAACTCTTGGCTTACTTCCCCGCTCCAATCTTCTCGAACTCGAGACCTCCGAAGATCACTAGATTTCCTTTTTCAAGGGCGAAAGCTCCCTTACCGCTTCCGTTCTCTTTCTTTCTTTCGAGGGCAAGGAGAGAACCTCTTACAATTGAGCTCACTCTTGAACACTCAATTAACTCACTTCTATTCTGGATTCTTACTAGAATGTTCAGAAGGAGGAACAATGGATTCTCACTTAAGCTCTCAAGTTCTCTAAGGTTAATTTGTCAAAGTTAGTTCCCAAGACTCTTGGGACTTGATTTTATACCCTTACACAAACGTATAATCTCTCTCTCTCTCTCTTAAAAACTAGCCGTTAATGCAAGTAATGTACTCTTCACCTACTCCTCGGTCGATAGCTTTTGTTTAATCGGTCGATCGCTGCTCTGGTGAATTCATCTCTTAATCTGTCGTCTGGTGCTTCGATTGTCCACTATTCACCTTCGAACGTCCGTAGCCACGGGCTTCAGTCATAGCCTTCTTCACACATCCATAGGTCATCCATTGCTTCCTACTGAGCACATTGGACGACCTTTGCTTCACTTTAGTTTCTTCGTCAAAACTCCTTCGGTCGCCCACTGATTGTATACTAATCCTTCAGATGACCTTTCTTGACTAGAATATTTTTCTTCAACCATTCTTCGGTCGTCCATCATTGTTCCTCAAGAACTTAGGATGACATCTGCTTGCCTTCTGCCTTCAGTTGATATCTTCAAGTCTTTATTGATCGCCCACCAGTTTCTCTCAGATACTTCGGACGACCTATTTTTCCTTTGTTAGTTTTTCTTCAAGCTTACTTAGGTCATCCGCTGATTTTCCATGAATTCATCGGGCGACCTTTGCTTTTCTTCTGAACTTTTTTGGTCGTCCACTGATTCTTCATGAATCCTTTGGTCGATACTTCTTTTATTTTGAGCTTCTTTGGTCGTCCTTTGATTTTTCATGAATCCTTTGGTCGACCACTTCTTTTCTTTTGAGGTTCTTTGTCGTCCTATGATTTTCCTCTAATCCATTGGATGTCCTTTGCTTCTTTACTGACATATTTCAGCCGCCTACTAATTCTTTGATGAATACCTTGAGCGTTCTTTCTTTATCTTTCATAGTCTTTGGTCGTCCGTTCATCCCACCCTGAGTACTCTGGACGACCTCTCCATTCCTTCTGACATACTTTGGTCGTCCGCTAATTTTCCTCGAATATATCGGACGTCCTTTGCTGCACTTCTGAAGTTATCGGTTGTCCACTTATTCTTCTCTGAACTCTTCGGCCGACCTCTCTTGACTTCACTTCAAATTCTGCACTTCTCTGGTCGCCTACTTATTTCACACTCAATGCTTCGGATGACCTTTTCTTGTCAATTGAAGTCCTTAGGTCGTCCACTAATTCTTCACTGAACTCTTTGGACGATCTTTCCTAACTTCACATTTCTTCGACTTTTCTTCTAAGTACTTTGGTCGTCCACTTCTTCTACTCCGAAAACCTTGGACGACTATTCTTGCTTTGATACTTAACTTCAGACTTCTTCGGTTGTACATTGATCTCACACTGATTTCTTCGGACGACCTTTCTCTTCACCTGGAATATTTCGATCGTCCACTATTTCTTCGGACGACCTCTCTTGCCTTCACCTCTAAACTACTTCATTTTCATCATGGGTCATCCATTCAACCTTGGAGCGCCCAATCCTTTTCACTCGTACACATCGTGCGACATTTCTTGCTTGACTCTGTCTTCGATCATCCATTATTCATCCTCGATCGATCATTCAGTACTTAGCTTCATATCTTCATTTTTTTCTTCTTACTTCGGTCGACCTCTTCACATCCTTAGGACGACTGCTCCATACTTAGAATTTTCTTCCATTCTTGTTTGTACATAGATCGACAATTTCCTCGACTTTGGTCGACCTATTACTAACTGAAATAAAAATCGTGTCTTCTTCACATCAAATCAAAATCATTAGTACAAACTAAGCTTTCTTATCAATTTGTGATCATCAAAATAATCTTGGGATCCTAGATTCAACAATTACAAGACTCAATTGCAAATGATTGATGAAGTTCATCAAATAATTTCCATGTTGTTGAATCAGAAAGGTGTCTCATTGTTCCATCATCGACTCTTTGATCATGATGCCATCTTATTAGAGAAGAAGACTATGTACATAAACAATATTTGAAGTCTAGATTTTAGTGGAAAATTACGTAAAATCTTCAATCGTAGCTTTTTACCATTTTGATATTTCGTTTCCCCACTGTTTGAGTACGTCCTCCATCTATTTGCACCACAAACTTTGCAAGCGTCAAGAAGCTTATCATCCTTCCAGTATAACATGCAATCATTTGCACATTCGTCGAATTTATCACAAGAAAGTCCAAAATCTCGAATTATTTTTTTTGCATCATAATATGAATCTGGCAAGCTTGATCCATCAAGCAATAACTCTTTCTTGAAAAAAATCTAATAACATTGAAATGACTCATTGCTCTTGCCACCAAGACTTTTGATGTGAAGCAATTTTAACCAAAGTAAAAAGTTTAGATCATTTTGAACTCTCATACAAAGAGTGTATTTTTTTTTGCTTCCACATTTAGTTTCTCAGTAGATAAATCATTGCACTCAGTATCCATTAATGTGTCATTATTAATATATGGATAAAGATATCTAATAACCCCTTCAAGTTCATCCTTACTCTCTTCATCTTCTAATACAATAGCATCTTCATCTTCAAAATCAGAAACTAGCACACCCAACTCTTCTTCATGATGATACCAAAAAGTGAAATTTTGAACAATTCCATGCACTTTCAAGTGTGACTAGATCAATTGTTTCACAAGTTGTTGAACATGAATTGCAACACTTTATGCATGGACATCATATTTCTTGTGTATCTACTCTTCTTGTGAAATCATAATCCAAATTTTGTATCCCTATTATATAAGCTTCACAAAGTCAATAACAAGTTGCATCCATTTCTTATTAAGGGTCATAATCTTTGAACATATACATAATAAAAAAGGTGTACACCCAAATTTATTTTATTTCAACAATAAAAATCTCAAAATAAAGTGTCTGATTTCTAAAACAAATTGAATTTGATTTCTTCATACAACCTTTCAAGATAATGAATCAAAATAACTAAATGATTAAATGAGGCATATTCAAGGTATCAAAATAACAAAAATCAAATTATCATATGAAGGTAGCCTCACCTGCGCGACAAAAATCTATAAATGACTTTCTACTAATATAACGTTTGATCAATAGGAAAATAGCATTTGTCATTTAAGCATCGCTCAAGTAGAGATCTAAGCACCAGATACTTCCACTTTGAAATTATGCTCAACATGAATAAGTATTAGTGTACCATATAAAGATCTAAATTTCATATTTAGAAAGAAAATAGATGATGTTCAAACTACAAATATAGAAGTGGTTATTATTTAACATTAATTGTGCCCTTAAAGGATGAGTTTGAAATATTATTTAGCATAGAGAATTTGGAAGAACCTTGGGATAAACAGTATTTTCATAAAATAAACAACTTCCCTCTTTATTTTTGTATATTACACATTTCAAGCAATAATAGTAACATTAAAATACATAAAGATCTGACATGAGAATGAATCCATATATATATATTTGGTGCCCACCAATTTTCCTATTTTGATACTAAAATAACATATGACCTATAGCATATGGAAAGCATTCAGAAAAAAAAAACTAGTTATAAACTTCAAACACATTAAGTTAAATTTAGATGTGGTAGGAAGTAAAATAAACTAGAAGGTTATCAAGTAACCTCCCTCATACTTGTAAAATAAGTGATGTCATGTATGAAGAATCACATCAAATTGCCTGATAAATTATGAAAATAACTATTGTTGAACATCAATGAACCATAAATAAAAACATCATATTCAAAATTTATAACCAAGTAATAACATTTTAGGCCATAAATATGGAGGTTGCACTCAAATAGGTAGTATCGCCCACGGCGCACAGGGGAATGTTCAAGGCCTCCCTGTGCGCAGGTGCAAGGAGGCTGGGCCTGGCCTCCCCGCACGTAGCCTCACCGCCCGCGCCCGATCTCCCTGCGTGCGGGGTGGCCGTGCCCAGCCTACTTACGTGCGACCGTGACATAAAGAGAGGGAGGGAGGAAGGAAGGGAATACCAGCCCACAGGGAGTAGGTTGGGGAGCAGCGATTGCGGAGCAAGGACAATAGCAAGAACAAGAGCGAAGTCTAGGGCATCCGAAAGTGATTGGATAAAAATAATTATTGATTAGATAAATATATATTAATGATCATCACAAAAAATTGTCATTAGTGTATAAATAATTTACAATCATATTTTTTTCTCATCGCTATTGGTCCACAGTTAATGGTCAAAGAAAAAATGAACATTGTTAACATCCTTTAGCAACCAACAATGATGTTTTAAGAATTTTTTTTGGTCGTTATTAATGAGTTTCAATAATCATAATTGCTTCTCGTCATTATCCGTGATCATTAAAAGCCATATTTGTTATAGTGTCAATTAGATTCGGCTGCTAGTAGATTTTATGGACAGGTTTGGGTCAGCATATGCAAGGAACAATAGCGGATTCTGTTACAGTAATTACTCCCCATGTGCAAGGATTTAATAACAGAATTAGGCTGCATTATGCAAAGGGTATTGAGCTGAATTCTGTGTTTGTACAGGTGATCGAGCTGAGGCAGATCAATGATTGACTTCAGATCTGAATTCTCCATCAAATCTCATAAAGCAAGATGTTCAATGAGGTCTTAAAAGCGTGTAGGAGACATAATGAGCATGAGATTTCTTGGCAGCAATAAGGTTTGAAGAAAAAAACGTACGTACATTACATTTGGGGGCCTGTAAAGAAATGACAAATGAGGAGGTTGGCATCTGGCGAACTCACAGGGCAGGGTCCTCACTGTAAGTTATCTTGCATGGATTTATGGCTTTCTTTTGTCACCAGGCTGCATGCATGTACACTGCACCTTTCTCTGTCTCCCTCCGAGACTTTTTCTCGGGGTCCCAT
>LTAE01005425.1:25696-28555 GCA_001647135.1 Pontederia paniculata
AAAACTTAAATAATTTAATATTATTAAACATTTAAGCATGGCATCACTACTTTTACGTGGAACTAGCAAGCGGATGAATCACGCACTGGCCATCTTTAATTGTGGCGATCTAAGTACCATCTGACTGCTGCACTTTGACCGCACGAGCTGATGTAAAGAACTTTAAATACAATTATACCTCTCTTTTGAGGTCAATTCCAGGACACATGATTGCAGCAGTCACCTGTACTTTTAACACGCTCTTGTACTTTAACACTCCAACCTTTATAACAAGATGTCTTAATTAAAACTCTCAAGTTCATTTCATCCAACTTAATTGCATCCTCCTCGCCCTTATTTAAACGCCCCATATCTCACCATCAGACCATTCCAAAGCAAGCGTCCAGCAAATCATATCCATCTCATCAGGCCTTCCGAGTTGAGAGTTGCAAGCAAAGTTGCAACCAGTCGAAACTATGTACAGCACCACAACATCCTCTTCTACCTCTTTCTCTCAACCCCTGAGCAAGCCACACCTTATAAACTACAACAAGCTCGTAGACGAGGCTGATCCCCTCCAAAGATGGCCTACTCTCTCAGAGGTAACATATGATCCACACTGCCATGCGTTATATTTTACTACAACTATATACACATGTTGCACAACATGCACACGCGTACAATGTTCCAATTAATCTCTCCATGCACATACATATAATGCAGGTGGCAGAGGAAATGCGAGCGATAGGAAAGATTTCCGTGCCGACGGCACTTACCGGCTTGGTCATGTACTCGCGGGCCATGATTTCCATGCTCTTCCTCGGCCGCCTCGGCGAGCTGGAGCTCGCAGGCGGCTCGCTCGCAATCGGCTTCGCCAACATCACGGGCTACTCCGTGCTCTCGGGTCTGGCCATGGGCATGGAGCCCATCTGCGGCCAGGCCTTCGGGGCCAAGCAGCGCAAGGTTCTCGGCCTCACCCTCCAGCGGACCGTCCTCCTCCTCCTCCTCACCTCCGCCCTCCCCATCTCCTTCCTTTGGCTCAACATGCGTCGGATCCTCCTGTGGTGCGGCCAGGACGAGGAAATCTCCTCGGCGGCCCAGGTATTCATCACGTTCGCGCTTCCGGACCTCTTCTTGTTATCGCTGCTCAACCCTCTCAGAATTTATCTCCGGTCTCAAAACATCACCATGCCGGTCACCTACTGCTCGCTCGTCTCCGTTGCTCTCCACGTTCCTCTCAACTATCTCCTCGTCGTGCGCCTTGAGATGGGCATCGCGGGCGTTGCATTGGCGATGGTGTGGACTAACCTGAATGTAGTGGTATGTTTGCTTGTCTTCGTACGTGTCTCTGGAGTGTACAAGGACTCGTGGCTGAGCCCGAGCGGCGACTGCCTCAAGGGATGGTCCGCGCTGCTGAAACTTGCTGTGCCGACGTGCGCGTCCGTGTGCCTCGAGTGGTGGTGGTACGAGTTCATGGTACTGCTCTGCGGCCTGCTCGCTAACCCGAAGGCGACGGTGGCGTCTATGGGGATACTGATTCAGACGACCGCACTGGTGTACGTGTTCCCCTCGGCGCTGAGCCTTGGCGTGTCGACCCGGGTCGGCAACGAGCTGGGAGCAAGCCAGCCGGCCAAGGCGCGGAACGCCAGTGTGGTGTCTTTAGCGTGCGCAGTCGTGCTCGGTCTCGCGGCCATGGCGTTTACCACTTCGATGAGGCACCAATGGGGTCGGCTGTTCACCAAGGACGCGGAGGTCCTGGAGCTGACGGCCATTGCACTGCCGATAGCCGGGCTGTGCGAGCTCGGGAACTGCCCGCAGACAACCGGGTGCGGCGTGCTGAGGGGGAGCGCGCGGCCGAGCACCGGAGCCAACATTAACCTCAGCTCCTTCTACTTGGTTGGCATGCCGGTCGCCGTATTAATGGCCTTCGGGGTGGGAATGGGGTTCCCTGGGCTCTGGTTGGGACTGCTGGCGGCGCAGGCCTCTTGCGCAACGCTCATGGCGTACGCGCTCGTGTCCACCGATTGGGCAGCGGAGGTGGAAAGGGCAACAGAACTGACCAATGCTTCTTCCACGACTTCACCTGTAGTGCTTCCTGTTACCATTGATTCTACTAGTGGCGCAACCACGACGTCCGTGTCAGCTTCCACTCAGGACGCCAAGAAGACTGCGACAACCTTGGACGAGGTCTTGTGCTTCGTTAGCGATCAAGACGCGAAGAGAGAAGCTGCTCTGGAAACATATCCTCTCGTTCATCGCGTGGAATGAATTGTTTTCGACGTGTTTTTTTTTCTTTTTTCTATTCAGTTCCAGTTTGAGACTCCATTAGGATGGTTGTGATTTCAGTTAGTTTAACTTTTTGAGAAAAAATCCAGCTCTCAACTAATTGCATTAACCCATTGATACGTAGCCGCAAACCCATGTTGGATTATTATCAGTTCGAAATGTATCAAAATGGCAATAGTGATGAGAACTGAACTTCACGATCATACTAAACAATCATTATGATTTGGGTAAAATATCTTCCTCGTCTTTACTCTCGTCAGAAACCAAAGACAAGCAGAATTGAAGAGATCTTTAGATAGTTTTTTCAGTTACAAGAACTAGTATAATTTAATAAAAGATTATGTTGGAGTAAGTGCATGCAATGGCCCAAGGGTCATGCATTAATCATGGAAGATCAAATGACATGATCCAAGGGTCATGTATTAACCATGGGAGATCAAGTGTCATGTATGTCATAATACACATGTCTTCTCCTCTCCCTCATCTTGCACTATAAAAGGGACCACAATACTAGTACATGTGGGGTATGATCATGAGCAAAAGTTTATCTTTTGATATTGTTCTTTATCTAAGGCATTTGAGTTGTGGCATATA
>LTAE01005427.1:5359-20174 GCA_001647135.1 Pontederia paniculata
TACACACACACACATATATATATATATATATATATATATATATATATATATATATATAAAGCTATGTGTTATATTATCCTTTTCTCTTTCGTATTATCGGTGTTAGCCTAATACCACCCATTGCAACATGTCTACCATTATCATTATAAAAATCCCCTTCAATCACCCAAAGCAGCCACAATGACATGGATTCTTCTCACCAATGACTTATGGTAACATAAACATAGGTACTCTATGATCGGGGATCGGATCTCTTGGCTTGTCACACACAACATCTTGGGGTCATGGAGCTTATCGGTTCTTAATCATTTCACATCATCAACTTCTTGGATTCATATTTATCCTTTTTTTATAACTTTTTAGAGTTTTCTTGATTTTTCAGCACTTATTGGCAATTAGATCTCATTAATATCATTTAATAATTTCCTACAAATTATAGTTAGTTTTTAAGATCATCTTCTTTCATTATTCTTATCATTACATTCAACTTTCAAACTTGATCTTCAATCCAGTATTCAACAAAGAATTGCTTGGTTAGATCAATTATTTGACTTATCAACATAGTATTTTATATTACACTTTTTTTTTATTTCTTCACATTATCTTATGTATTTATTCCAATTTATTTTTGTTATCTGATTATTTAATTATTTCTATGTCATACCAAGACACTCTTATGTATTTATTCCACTTATTTTCTTTATTATCTTACTATTTAATTATTTGTATTTCATACCAAGCTACAAACTACTTCCCTTCTTTTTTTTTTTTGCTCCTTCCTTAATTAGTTCCATAAGAGGATCATACTCAAATTGTTCTTTTCTTATTAGACCCCTTTGTAAAAAGGGCACGGATGTGTATTTAGTTAATATTTTTACAAAGCACGTTGAATTTATTCTTTTTTTTTATGTCTCCAATTAATAAATATAAATCATTCAACTACTATTCAATCCCATTGATTTTCCCTCTCCATTTTTCCTTTATTTTCAACTAAACAAAAGGACATCTTTATATTTATTTAATATTTATAAAACATATTATATTTGTTCTTTATTTATTTTCCCACTTAACAAACAATATTAATTTGATCACTGAATTTTCTTTCCTAGCATTAAAAACACACTAACTTTTAAATGTATTTTTTTACTTTATGAAAATATTAATTTCACCTTTATGTTCTTTTTCGGTTGCAAACTTCATCATTATTTTTCTTAAATAACTCTCATGTGAAAGAACAAATAATCCACGTTGAGGTATAGAGTACTTGAACAGGATATGTGCTCTCAACAAATTTATTGCTCATCATGATGTGATAATATCCGATTAAATTTTCATCCATATATTGTGTTCAATGCATACTTCTTCATGTATATATACTGTGTAATTATTTTTCTTAAAAGATCTATAATTTATCTACTTTATGCTTGATTTTCTCATTGATTTATTTAGTAGCAATTTATTGACTATTACAAATTGTAATTATTTCTCATTGATCCACCTTGAATATCTTTATCAGGATAGAAAACAAGAAGCTCGAGGCATGACTTTCTTTACTAGATCAAGATCTTTATTTGTGATTGAGAAAATGAAACTTTCTTAGCTATTTAGATCCGTGTTTTCAATCACAAGATAAGTGATCCACACACACATACACACATATATTAAGATGTCATAATAACTACCTTTATTTACTTCATCATTCTCACTTATATTAAACTAAATATCTTTAACAACTCTGATAACCTCTATTAGTAAGATTGAGTCATTAATTTGTTATTTTGACTTCATCATGTTCATGAAAATAAAAGAAGAGTTATGGTAACATTACATCTTCTCTCTTCATACTTTTTTGAATTTTGATTATTTAATCAATAATCTTTATTTATATTTTTAATTATTATTCATTTAAAATGTATCAAAATATTATAATAAAAAAATATAAATATAATCAATTATATTTTTTTATAATATTACTAAAATATGCGCAAGGCGCATGGGAGTTCCTTAGTATAATAAGAAAAAAATTATGATAATTGAATACGAATCATTGAATTATTAAAACAAATATATCTTCTATTAAGAAAATGAGCCATGATCGGCATCCCATTTTTTATTTTTGATTAAAAAAAATGGGATTTGGGAGAAGATCACATCGGCATCCCATTTTTTATTTTCGATCAAAAAATGTTGCATGCATCTTTCCTTGTATTCATATTATTTTTTTTTCGATTACAAAGGGAGACTCATGATCCGATACAAAGAAAGGAAAGATTGAAAATAAAAAGATATATAAATCCCACTGATGAAATTCGAACTCAAGATCTCTTCGTACTCTAGTCGAGGGGTGAGACATTCCACCGCGCCCTTATTCTCTTATATTCACAGTACTTTGATAACATCGTATTAACAAAAGAGTTATGACATATCAAAACAAAACACTGCTACGTCTGATACAACCTGATGACAAATTATATATATATCACTCAACAAAGGTGGCTTCCGAGGACTCCGGATCCTTTTCGAATATATAAATATTATATATATATATATATATACATATATATATATATATATATATAAGAGAGAGAGAGAGAGAGAGAGAGAGAGAGAGAGAGAGAGAGAGAGAGATGGGCAATGCCGTAGTACAAAATAGCTCTTGAGATGTATCCTCCGAAAAAGAATCATTAGTGATTCATGCTTGAAGCCAATATGATTAAAATGCGAATTGTATTCAACCTTGTAGAATGTGTACTTTTTTGTGCAAGGACTGAAGACAACAATATGTTGAACTTGTATCATAGAACAAATAGGTTGAACTTTATATCATGCACTCAGGCCCTTATGGAGACGTATATTTGGAACACCGGAAAGCATAGTTACTACTTGACACTAAGTTGGAACACTGATGTAACCAAATATGATTGATGATAAGTTAGTTTTTCTTACGTGTCGGGAAACATTAAACGAGATGGCTCTGTTCCAGACGTTCAATTAACTTGGTACAGCAAGTGACAGTGATCTGACCTTGTCCTCTTCCGAAGTTCTGACTTGCATATATCTGGGAGTACAAGTTCATGAGCAAAGGCTTATGATAGTCTTTAAAAGCTTCGTGATACCACTAAAGCTATACATGCCAAATCTAGGATACCTTGGAATAAGAATTACCCAAGGAATCCATTCCCTGCATTGCCTATGGTTGTGCCCCAGCGACAATGGACTCAATTTTCTGTGTTAAATAATAAAGGACAAGATGTTAGATCAGCTGTCAAATAACATAATTAGCATCGACATGGTTTTGCCCAATGATCTGAGAATCAGAAGTACTTACTTTCACAGACTGCTTAACTTCTTCCAGCTTATGTAGCAACAGTTCGCCAGGTACTACATTTCCAACATCAAGAACTGAACGCCTTGGTGAAGCTTGGACCTGTGTGGTTTAATCAAGTTGTATAGTCAGTTACATGAATATTCCACAAAACTCTCAATTAAATCACATAAGTTCCAGAAATTAATGGAAATGACCTCATAGTAGCCGTATTGCTGTTTGTGTGCTACCGACTCAGTTTAGGACCAAATGTTTCAATTTTTGGTAGTCTCTCTAATTTTAGTTAATATACAAATACTAGAAACTCATAGTACATTATTTTATAAGGAGTGCACGATTCCCATCCATGTAGACTAAATTTCTTTTTCCACCTAATTAAAGCTCATGTGAAAATATTTCATTACTTTAAGCAGAAATAATAGATATACCTATGACCGTCAGCAAGTATAATATATCATTTATTTGTACTCGTCCTTCCTTAGCTAAAAAAAAAAGAGAAAAAAATGGTGTGTAAACCCATTGGGTGTAAAACTGTGTAAACCCATCCATTTTGAGGAAAAAAAATTTGGCGGGAAAATTTTGAGTAGGAATTTTAAATTTTTTTCCCAAAATATATGGGTGTACACAAGTTTACACCCCCATTTAGCCCTATAAAAATATAATAAATCATTTACAAGAATCAGGTACAAAATCAACTTTCACTAGGAGTTGTCCTCTTATAGCATATGATATATTCATCCATGTCCCTCAAGTTTTCTTTGGTCTTCAGACAGTTGTCATGAGTTATATCCTTCCATAGACATGAGAATAAAAATAAAGAACTAACTCAGTAGCTATATTGTCACAAACTAATTTCAACATCAAACATATATCATGAGGCTGACTCCAAGAATCCAAAGAGCAACTGATTCAAATATTTTTTTTTAGAAGAACTGATTGTACTTCAGCTTGAAGACCAACCTTATAGCTAGGAGATTGCAACAATCTAGCAAATGACGATATCCCTCTCTGAGATCCCATACGATTCGGTGTTAACATTCCTTCACCAGCGTACAATACTGACTTCCCACTCCCCACTTCCTGAATGCATTTTGCAGCTTCTACAATAATGGCCTAGACAATATAAAAATAGATGTGTATTATATAATGGAAAAATCCATGTAGCCGACCCCACCTAGTGAGATAAGGCTTTGTTGTTGTTGTTGTTGTTGTATTATATAATGGAAAATCTTGCCTATATATATCAATTCACTAGAATGAACAGTTCACAAGACAATATACAGTAGCATACGAGTTGCTAATGTAGGAGAATTCTCAACTCATGAGAAATATAACTAAATTGACCGGTAAATATTCATAATAATACGCAAACTAAATGTCATCAAACTGATGAAACTACATTAGTACATTTGCCCCTACATGGAACTCTAAATAGCACTAATAAGTTATTATATGCATCCAGACAAATATCGACTTTTGAAGAATGTTTCATGATTTATATCGCCCTTTCAATGGACATCGTATGAGAAAGAGCTGCCATGAGAAAAAATCCCTCTCATGGGCATACGATCACATATAGGAATGTCGTTGAGCTAGGTCAATCGCTTTCACGCTGTTTGGATTTCTGTTCCAAAGACTTCATGACATTTGGAGGCAGGTTTCATTATATCTTTAAATAATTTATCTTACTTTTCATTTCCCCTTACCCCCTATTATTACAGCTGCTCCTGTGCATGAACATATACCTTATTAGTGGGTATTCTCTCATCTTTGGCATTATCTCTTTCGGCTATTAGTTTTCTCCTATTACCACCAACAATAGGTGTGCTGCATATAATATTTGTACTATAGATAATGCAAAAATTGGGAAGACCGATCATACTAAAATCAAACCTAGGAAACTAAGGTTCAAGAGAAAATATTCAGATCAGGCCACCAATATTATATTGCATTGATTGTGGTTACACAAACATTTTTTTGCTAATGAAGGAAATATCAGTTGTATTACTTATAAAACTAAAGAACCAGATGAAGAATCCAAGTTCCATGAGAATAGTTCTGAGATTCGACATTGATTCATAAAAGGGACTCAAGTTTTATGGCAAATCCTAAAGAACAAGTATGATCACAAATAAGATCTACTTCAGCTAACTAAATTAACAAATTGAGACCGGAGCACATGAATGCAGCTGCTAAAAGCCAAGCAGGCAATTTAGGCTATTGTAGGTCAACTCTTGGATCCCTAACAAGACACTCGCTGTGCACCCAACATTGACTCCTCTCACCCCAACCAAAAAATCCCATTTTGGATTTATGCTGATCACGAGATTAGGAGTTAGCTCTACTCAGTCACATATGACTTTTTTAGTCACATGTAAGTTTTGTTCTACTTGTGAAGAGTCATGGATCAATAAATTATTTGCCCATCTTTGCACACTCTTATTACTCTCAACTATCAAGAAACACCTTCAGATTGAGAAAATTTATTCAAGGCCAAAAGGATCATTAGGAGGAGCTAGTCATCCGTAAATATTATAAATGGAAAAGAATGTACAAGTGTAGCTAGACAAACTATACTTATGCTATGATGGCATATGTAGTTCAATAATTAATATTAAGTATACAACAACACCAAGGTACTCAATCAAAGGACAGGCATATCCCATCATGATGATAAGAATTCTCATCAACCACGAAGCAGTGTTTTAAGAGGTTGCGTTATATGGCCAGGTTGAGTAGTCATTGAATCGCCACACTGAACAACCTTAATGACAACTAACTTATTTAAGGAACATACTCGGCTAATCTTGTATTATCATAATAAATAAAAAGTCAGATGGTATATGAATGAGAATCTGACAATCTGTCATAACTTATAGTAATGGTTAACATATTATGATAATCATTCTAAATCAATGGACACCACAATTTCATCATTCTCTATGCCAAATCACTATATTGAATGGTTCCGTAAGGTACTTAAGTTTTCCATGCCCAATGTTGTTACTGTGTTGGAATAGTTCATCACACTAAGAAGGCTAATTAGAGAAAATGATTGGAAATTTTGATTGTAACAAATATGAATGCTCCTCTAGAAAGACAAAAAATGATCACTAATATGCAAGTCTTTATATATATAATGAAAAGTACACTTAAGGCTAAATACAGAGGCATTCAAGTATTGATCACTCCATTCTTCAATTTGATGCTTAAGTTGTACCATATTCCATAGAATATTTCTCATCGTTGGAATATATCATCTAAAGCATATTATCAGCACATTCAAGAAGATTTGAAGAATTATTCATCACTAAGGCCTTTTAACCCCTAGGTCTTATTTTGATTCACTTATAATGTCCCTAGACATTCTACCTACAATTGTGTATGATGACAAATTATCCCTTAATTATTTGTTTTAATAAGATTACTTAGCAACTATTTTACAAAAATCATCAACCCATTTGGCTATTACATTTAATCGTTTTACTCCAGAAAATGACATGTCTGGGAATAGGCAATAAAAATTGAATATTTTTGTCTTTTTCTCCGGTAGAAAATTATTTTTGTCATTGATTGACCTATCTAGTTTGGCTAAATGAGTTAACACTGGGCGACCCAGAAGAACATGATGAAAAGAAATTTTAGGATTCACAATATGCATTTATGCCAAGATACAGAACTATTCAATATCAGCTGTCATGATTTCTACATTGCCCATGAGGAAGTCAACTGTCCCTGGTGGTTCTTCCTGAGTGGAAGAATATAATATAACAATCATATCTGAACAACCAGAAGACGGAGATGGTAATTTTCTTCCTTAAAAAAAGGAAATGGTAATTTTTCATTAGCTACAAACATTAGGACTTTTAAAGAAAACATCATATTATCATCCTTCTGTACCATGACATATTATATCAATCAAGTCTCGACCATACTTACAATGTAGAAGTCCCACGATGTTGCAATTTTCGACTGAATTCGACAAAATATCCAAAGTCCAGGATAGACAAAGTAAATCCTTCTTTTCTATAAAACTTTGTAGTTCTATGATAAGTATATAATCACTGGAATTTTTCTGCAAATTCATGACTGTTATCTACAATGATGATATCCTATTATCACATTATTATAAATGAATGTTCTGACCAGTCACTTGGGATGAATAATCTAGGAATATATGAACAAGTGCATTAACCTTTCGCAAAAGTTCAGGATTTGAGACACCTTGAAACTGCAGTTCATCCACAGGGGCAGCTTTTCCATAAGCTATACTTTCAATCCTAAAAGTATGTATTCCATATATTGATTGCACACAACCTAGAAGCATTGATTCAGAATATAGCATTTGTTTAGAAATTTATGTAAAACCAACTGATATTTCAGAGCTGTGTAATCATATTAGATAAAATGAAAAAGTTCAACAAAAGAAGAGCCCAAGATAGAAGACATAGTACGTAAGATAATAGATCTTAAATTCTTACTATACAAAAAAAATATTATATCAGAATTTCAAGGTTAGCACATTACTTAAACAACAGCTATACAAATAAAATGCAGTCAGCGAAACTTTTATTGTCATTTTCACACGCCAGCAGCTACACGAATCACTTCAGCTTCATTCCAATAACGTCAAAGAAAAAAACTTATGAATTATGGATGAAAACTATAAACTATGACGAACAAAGATGATTATCAAGAAAGAATATACAAAATAAACGAATCAGAAATCTACTACAGGGATAAAAAATATTATCTTTAGGCTCCTTGAATGTCTCAAAATAAGAAAAGCATGCTATAAACACCATAGGAGCTAGAATGTGGAAAATATGAACATTAAATCAAACACACACAAATGCATTATTCAGCCTGTAAAAGGGGTAAAAATCAAGGATCGTGTACATCTGGAAGTAAACATAGGTACTGTCTAGTTCGAAAGAAAAAAAAAATATCAGAGCTCTGAATGTTCCAAGATTAAGCATTAAGTTAAGAATTGATAGGAATTTGATTAGGCATATTTCCAAAATTTTAGTAATCGAAACAAATAAAAGCATTATAAATTTATGCAGTATCTTGATACATTATCAACTGACAAGTTATCGAGTCATCCCTAAACCTGAAATAGCATGAATATATCTTCAAGTTGATAGTGGTTTGAGTGTTACACATAATGTCAGTTTCCTGGCATTTATACTGAACCGGACATGTTTTGAAGTTATTATAAGTACTAACATATAAGAAACTACAGATATGAAGGAAACAAATCAAACCATGAGACAGAAACGATATACACAAGAAATAACTCTAGTCTATTCTGAAAGGGGAATCAATCAGATACATTAACATACCCTGTTCAAGAATGATGCCAATAACAAGATGGAGTGGTATCTGGTAGTCGATCTTGGTATACCCCAAAAAGGGTAAAAACGAGGGTCGAACGGCCTCCAAGTGACACAGTTACTATTTTGTCAGATGCCAGATACATAACAAGAGAAGAAAGTAGCAAGCACTGATACATACCTTGTAAACTATTTTATCAGATGTCACATAAAGCTTGCGTGAAGAAATGTCCTTCTGCAGCACATATCTTCTATACGGGAGGTAAAGCAGCATCAGGAGGCCGACTCCCCAAGCCAGAACGAGCAGCAACGATATGAGGAACCATATAATCGTGTCATACTGCACGAGGCTCTTAGCAAACTCCTCGAACGAAGCTGCGTACAAGACGTTCGCCGAAATGTCCGCTTCTTCGTCGTTCTCCGACACGGGGTCTTCTAACAGCAGCTCCTCGGATTTACTCCGTTCGTGTAAACTGAGAGTGTGACCACTCAACATTCCTATTGCAAAACAAAAAAAAAAAAAACCATTTTTTTAGATTTTTCTCCCTGTTCCTCCATTTATCAAAACAGAACTAGAAGAAACAAAAACAAAATTTTGCTATCGTGTTAAGGTCGATGCACAGAGGAACGAATAAAAAGATGCTAATTTGATCAGGACGACGAGGAGATTGGGATTGCTCACCTCAGAGATGTGAAATTTCGACAAATTGTTGTAATGGAACGCAGAAGGCAATGTTGATTAACAAGATGGTGGTTGTGAAAGGAGAAGAATGAATTCGAAGCTTAATAACTACCATTCCCCCTCTCCTAAAAAAAAACTACCATTCCCCCCTGTTTCCTGCTGGTCTTTAGGGCGGAGGAAATGGAAACGGTGACGTTTGCCGATGAGATGGTGGACTGTCCACTCTTCACTTTTGGGCCTAATGGGCTGACACATATACTATCAAAGGCCCAATGGATGATTTTAGAGGAGATATTTTGACGTAAATGATATTAGAGAAAACATATTTTAAAAAAATTATAGCACTCCATTGTTTAGGTGTGCAAACAACAGTAAGCTCAAAAACCCAACTTATTATATTTCACATATGAGAGATAATATGATTTTAAAAAAAGTCCTGAAAAAGAGGAATTTTATTTTCTAAAGTTTGTATAAAACTTTTTGCTTAAATGAAAAGTTTCTTTTAGTTAACATTCTTTTTTGGATTTAAAATATTCATTTCATGAAACAATCCTAATAGAAAAGTTTAATACCGTAGAAAAATATTAAACAAAAAATGCCTACTTGTTATTATTAACTGAAATAAAAAATGATATCAACACCAACATGCTTTCATTCAACTAATTGGGGAGCCACAGAGCTGGGCTGAGTGTTTGATTTTGACCAAATGTTTATCTTATCGATATATATTGTACAATATTATGCACAAGGACAATTACGTAATTAGATTAGATGAGTTCTCCTTCCTCTATTCTTATTTATCTTTTTTTCTTTTTCTAAAAAAAATCTAAATTTTTCATTCTTTATATAATAATTAATTATAAGTAATTACATAATCCATTTAATATCTTCAACTCTTTACTATAATATATATGTATAATAATCCCAATCTCATCGTTAATTTGATTACTTCATTATTTATTTGTTTTTATGTAAATATGTATGTACTATATTTACTTTTATTTCATTGTCAACAATAAATTATGCGCATTTTTTTAGAACTTTTTTGTGATTCCTTAAACATATTTTAATTGAAATATTATATTTCATAACATACTTCACTCATTATTCCACAACATAAATGATTATAACTAAATTATAACTCACTACCTCCTTCATCCTCCTCATTGATATCATTATGGCCCATCATCTAATCCACTAACTCATTATATATATAAAAATAATTTATTTACATTTTTTTAACATCTCTCATCTCAATTAACCTCTTTCTCCTCCATACTACAATCTTACAATTAATATAACTTCTTACTTCTTCCTCCCCCTAATAGAAAAAAAAATATCGTAATTTATTCTCATGTATAAATTCTCGTATAACCTCCTCTCTCTCGTCTTCCATTTGTTCACTCTCATCATAATTTAACACATTCATTTCATCATTAAATACCACTATTCTTCTATTTGTTCACCCCAATAATCTACAACATTAACTTTTGATTCATGTTTTTTATTTCTCATCTCAACTATATAAGAACATTTCCAATGAAAAAGTTTTTGTTAATTCTTCTTCTTGATTACTTTTATTTCTAGTTAATTAATAATCCTAGACACCAGTAAGTTTAGATAGAAAAAGTTTAGACTTGAGTTGATAAGTTGCATTTTAGACTGAAAGATCCCTACTAACTCTAGTTTAGTTATTATTATAATAATAATTAATGATTTAATTAAAATTTATCTTTTGTGGCATCAAAGCACCAATTTATGTAATTAATAATCTTTTCACTCCTGCCAGGATATCCGTGGATCCTTGACCAGGAAAAGAGTATCCATTTTTTTTCTTATAATCCTTTTTTGGGTCATGCAAAATTTAAATATTTTCTTGATGCTGGAAAAGAAATTAATACAGACAAGAATTTGACCATGAGTTCAAAATAAAACCCCTAGATTGGTCTCTGGATCCTCCAAGACCAAATGTTGCAACTCTTTTTCGGTAAAGAAGCTTGTAACATATATTACATATATGATCTCATTGATGACATAACTTTGAAGAAGCAACTCGATCGATCAAGAGACATGGAGCCAACTGTGAATCTCTTCAAGGTACCGAAACCAGTTCCCCGGCATCTTTTACCATTGAAGAAGAGATCTACGGACAGTGACGCCCAGGAGAGTTCGACACCAAAGAAACAAAGAACAAAAGAAAATGCCAAAGAAGTGATCACAGTCCGGATCGCCATTCCCGAAGGTGGAAGAGAATTCGTGTACCGGTCTAGAGCGTACGTCACCTCCGGCGAACTTATCTTCCTTGACGACGACGTCGACGGGGACGGCAGACCGATTGCAGCAGGGGGAAGCGCTGGTGCACTGCTCGATCCAGAACCAGAGTACACGGACGTCGTCAGCTGCGGAACATTGAGAAGAACTCCGAAGCCGTTTAGCAAACGCACTTTAAACCGGTTCTTGGAAGATGCCACCGGCAGAGGAGCGCCCATGGAGGCCGAGTTCTTGAACAATACAGAGATCCACATCATTTGCCGCCGGCTGTTGCCCTTAATTAACGACAGCCTCGTCGGGCATTACACCCCACAACAACGCGCCCTGGAGCACCGCGCTTACGTCCTCAACGACTCATTGTTCGAGGCTGGGATCCTGCCCAGAGAGTCCTTCCTTGTCGGCCTCTCCTCGGCGTTCAACCAGCGGCGTCTCTCCAGGCAGAAATTTCCGAGGCGACTCACGTACACCTTTCCGGAGGCCAAAGACGAAGGGTTTCGACAGAGGAACCTCGAGATCGGCCACGCCATGGCGTCCATGGCGTACGCCGCGGCGCAGTTGGGATGGGAGGTGAGGCTTCTCAGCGCCACGCTGGGGTTCGCGCCATTGAGCTCCCTTATGGGTCTGTGGAAAAATGGCGCCCTGGCGAACGACATGGCCGAGGCGGCCCTCCTCGTCTTCCCAAGTTCGGCCATCGCCAAGGGCGCCTTGGACCTCGACATCGCTGCGTTGAGGCGCAAAATCATGGCAACTATGGGAGAAAAAATCATGTGGCATGGATTCCCAGATACCGTTCACACATTAAACGATTCAGAGATCATCCATGGACGGTATGTAGATTCGGAGGGGGAGGAGGTCATGAGATTGCGTCGCATGATCCCTGGATTAACCGCGCCCGGCTTCCGCTACCCATCAGGAGCGACGCTGCATAAAGCGATGCGCTCGAGGAGCAGCGGCATGGCAGTCGACTTCGACGGCGCCTACCGCATGGAACTCTCGCATTTCCTACAGTTCTTGTGCCGATGTTGCCACGAAAACTTGGCGGAGGGCGACGTCTGCTTCCCTCATGGCGTGCTCCCATGGTCACCCAGAACCAACCTCTTCTTCTTCGTCAACGGAGTCCAAGGACTTGAGCAGGGCCTCTACTGCTTCGTGCGCGACGTAGCGCACATGTCCTCGCTCAAAGCCTCGGTCAGTCGCAGCGAGTACTGTTGGGCGCCGGTAGAGTGGCCGGTTCCCTTCCCAGAATACTTCTCCCGGCCGGAGTACGGATTCTACCTCTTGCTCCCTGGCAACATTTACAGTGACGCGCCAACCTTACAGGTACGTGCACAGCAGAAACAAAAAACATTTGCATTGATTAATGGATTAATGCGCGCATGTATGTGGGTGCAGCATTTTCTCGACAGAAGTTCATTTTTCGTAGCGGTTGCACCGGGAGTACATGAACTAGAAGGCGGCCGCAAGCACGCGAGGCAGTTCTGGGAAGCAGGATTTCTTGGAGAACTGCTAATTGTTGAGGCTCAAGCTCAGGGCATCACAGCTTCTATAGTTCACTCGAGGCACTTAGCTTTCTGTAAGTATATATAGTAGAACCATTTGTTTCCTTCCATTGCATACGTACCTTTCTTCATCTACATGTGTATATGTGATATATATAAGTTGCTGCTTTCTTTGGCGGTGCAGGGGATAACCTTCTGGGATTTGGACGTGGTAATGGCCGGATCTTATCTCTATATGCAGTTGGTAAAAGAAGTGACGTACGTATGCGTACGTAGCAGCTGAGAAGCTACGTACTCCCCTGGTTTTAATTTGTAGTATTTGTTGGATGAATGTTTTTTTTTCGATTACATAACGAGGCCACTAGTGCTTGACCTCTTTAAGAGAGAGCTGGTTGGTTGTTGGATGAATGTTTGATATCTCAGCTTTTATGATCGATCGCTTAAAGTAGCAAGTGGATGGCTCAAGTACTTGGATGCACGGATGTTTCTAATCGCCTGAAAATGTACGTACGTACGTACGTACCCCCGCATGCATGCATGCAGATATGAAAACACAATGAACTAGTTCCAGCAGTTGTCTATAATTTGTACACAAGTACTATTGGTGCATGCAATAAGAATATTGGAGCCAAAGCGTTGAGAGAAATAAAAGGATCAAGATTGTTAAAATTGAAAATCATATGAGAATCATAAAATTGACAATTGTGTAGTTTTGTAAAAGATTTACAAATATTGTAATAGAAAAAAAAAGGCCCAATGACCCACTCACTCAAAACTCATAATTCAAAGTTCAAACACCTTGCTAAAGCTATAGTATAAAAGTCCTTAGAAATCAGGCACCACCCATCATTTCCTTCATGCTACAAGAAATTTATGTATTGGTTACGTATACATATTTTATAAATGTTACTAGATATTAGAATAATTTCTTACGTAGGTTAATGTTACAAAATAGTTATATTAGGCAACATTTATAAACCTATTTTGATAATGATAATAATTTTAGTGTAAAATGTTTAATATATCATATTTGAGGCATCTACTTTTTCCCCTTTTTCTTCATCTTTTCCCTCTCCCTCCGTCACCCTCTCCCGATTCCTCTGATCTCTCTCTCTCTCTCTCTCTCTCTCTCTCTCTCTCTCTCTCTCTCTCTCTCTCCACACCCCAACGACCATGGCGCCAACCTCCTATGAATAGCGAGTCGCCATATCCGGCGATAGAGGCCTTCTACGAACGATTGATGCGTCCTACCATCGGCGAGCGACAGAGGCCTTCTACCATCGGTTGATCCAAGTCATCAAGGCCTCCTGCAAGTGGCAAGCAAACAGATCCGGGTGGCAGTGGCCTCCAGTGTAACGCCCCCAAAACGCACTCCCTTGGGTCCGGCCCGCGAGGACTTTTCGACGGCGTTACATGGGCTTTGAAGCACATATTAAAGACATGATAACCAATAAACGACATTACAGCGGAAGACTTAAAGCATAATATCATGATAAGATAATAACTCATAGCAGCGGAAACATATTAAAATCCATATAACATCTTGTCATCTATGGGCATAAATCCATTGCTAAATATAAGGCCTATAACATGAGTCTTAGGCTCATTCGACTCGAGACATAACATAATATAAGGTTCATTAGATATGACACTAATGACATAAAAGACCTACAAGACCTAGACACGACCATGTGCAAGTCAA
>LTAE01005428.1:0-24013 GCA_001647135.1 Pontederia paniculata
ATGTTAGTCGATCGCTTCATATACATAGGACGCCCATTGCACACATGTAGTTCTTCTGATATAATTACGCGTGCACTGGTCGTCCACTCCTTCAGCTTAGGTCGATCGCTACTCTGAACTTGTGTATATCATGTTTTAGAAATCAGCTCAACAAGTTCATTAGTACATGCTGAGTTCACTTTATAAATTTTTGATCATTCAAAACATTCTCGGGATCCTAGATTCAACAATTGTGTCACCCAATGGTGACTAACCAATAATCGATCTAGCTTACAGTGTATTCTATCTAAACCCCTACGATTATTACACCATGTGAATTGCGAGGGGGTTAGTGGAATATCTATTAGGCCCTGAGTATCTATTAGACTATGTAGGGCTCGAACTGATTTGGTTCTCCTGATAGGTATCCCTCCTTTTTTTCTCCTTAGAAGATAAGACACAATTGAAGTCACCCACTATAGCCCACGGAATATCAGTGGAATTAAACAGGCTCAGAGCATTCCATAAGGAGTTCCGCAATAGCGGCATATGACTCGCATAAACACATGATAGCAAAAAGGTAAAATTTTCACATGTTATCACAGCATGCAACACCTGTGGAGTATTGAGGATAGAAGAAACCTGGATTTCCTGGCCTTTCCAAGCCAGGATGATACCTCCTGAAGCACCATTGCCCGGTTGAGATGTACCATTCCATTGATGTCCCAAACGACGTATTACATGGGCGGAGTGTTCCGCGGTAGTATGTGTTTCTACAAGCACTAGCAAGTCAGGTTTGTGGTGTCTTAGCATGTCAGCGAGGCGATCCCTGACCTGGGCTCTGAGCGCCCCTCGACAATTCCACGCAATGATCTTCATTGACAGATGTTCCGCCCCACGGTCTCTCCCATGTGGCGATGGGTTTCCTGCACAAAAACAGCTCCAGGTGAGTGTAAGAGATCACTTTGTATAAGTGTTTTACCTTTTTGTTTGCTCTTTATTTCCCTTTTCTTTGCGATCAACTTCGGCACAGCTGATGCACTTCGGAGCAGAACTTCTCTAATCTTCTTCTTCTTTTCTGTCCGGGTCTGGGGTTGGAGCTCATGATCCACTTGTTCTTCTTCCGATGAGATCTCCATCTCCTGGCCTTTGATTGGCTCATGGTGCAGGGGGAAGGCTACAGACAGTCGATCGAGGGCCTCTTCCTTGAGATCTTCGTGGTTGTAAGCCTTTCTAAGCGGCGTATCTGACGGATCTTGGTTTAACCTCTGCCTAAGATCTGGTGCCGACGTCGGGGATCTAGGTCTTACTGGCCCGGGGAGGCTCGACGGCGTTCGGACTAGGCTGCACCTTGGAGGTAGAGAGAAAGGGGTGGAGGGTTCTTGATCCTAGAAAACTGATAAAGAAAAGGAGTCAGAAGGGGGTTTAAAGATGTTAAGCCCCTGCGGAGCTTTCAATGTGATAACCCCATCTTCGCTGTGGTCTGGATTTCCCGGATGCATGTCCATTAGATCTCAGCCGTCTGTTGGAGAGGGACTCACGTGACTCTGCTCCTCTCAAACACCTTGGAGGTAGAGAGAAAGGGGTGGAGGGTTCTTGATCCTAGAAAACTGATAAAGAAAAGGAGTCAGAAGGGGGTTTAAAGATGTTAAGCCCCTGCGGAGCTTTCAATGTGATAACCCCATCTTCGCTGTGGTCTGGATTTCCCGGATGCATGTCCATTAGATCTCAGCCGTCTGTTGGAGAGGGACTCACGTGACTCTGCTCCTCTCGTTGATACATTTATGCACCATCCATTCCAAGGCGATAATGCGGTCCACGCGGAGCATGGGTGGATGGCTGATGGTTGTGGGAAGGATCAACGTCGTTGGATGCTCTCGAGTTCCGAGCGCCCTTTGAATTTTGTGCCATACCACCATCAAGGCTATCCAATAATATACCCGTTGATCTTGGCCGTCCAGATCTTCTGACTGGTTCAGATCTAACCTTTTTAGGGTTTTGAAGCGGTTGTCTGTGGTTACCGGTTCAGGGTTTCGACCCAGCAATACGGCTACCGGTTCAGGATGTGGACCGGTCCGAGGGTTTGTTGCCGATCGTGCGCTGTGTTCCCTTCGAGTCGCCGGCGGTCGTTGTTTGGTGAAACGAATCGACGACGCCCAAGGCCTTCTCCTGCTCGGGAAAGCTTGGAGCCAAGGTCCATAGAGGAGGATTGCTGGTGCTTCCTTGCCTCCATCCCTAGTAGATTTCCCTTCCCGTGGACACAACTCCATCTGTGACCTATCATTCCACAACAAAAATAGAAGGAGGGTAAATGTTCATACATAATACGCTGTAAATACCTATCACCATTTGGAAGCTTCACCCAAGTCCCCTGTTTGATTGGTTTTGTAAGATCTATCTCCACGCAGATCCGTGCGCAACAGCTACCCTCACCCATCAGAGCTGCCTCATCTATCTTCAGCGGCGTGCCGAAGCAAGCTGCTAGACGACATAGAGATGCTTTGTTCCGAAGCTCATACGCCAGTCCAGGCATCTGGATCCATACCGGCGTGGCGGTCAGCTGATTGTCATCCGGCCGGAAGAAAGGTTACGCCTGCGCCACCTTCAGCAAATGTCCATTTACCTCCCAGGGGCCACCTGTAAGCACTTGTAGCCTATCATCAGCATTTGTGAACTTGAAGAGTAAGAAAAAGTTACCCATCTCATAGATTGTAAAAGGTTCCATCGTTTTCTAGATCCGTTGCAGAGTTGGTCGTATCATAGTTAGGGCAGCAGGATCCCCAAGAAAGTGGCCTAGAAGACACATCTGGAGATCTGCTGCCTGCTCTGCGACCTCCTCCCTCGGAATGATAACTTCTTCCGTGATAGATTCTTCCAGACTACGAATTTGTCGCGGAGAGATCTGGATCTGTGGGGTCGGCACAGATGCCACCCATTTCCCCCTAACTGCATATGTCCATAACTTTTTTTGAGGCCCTTGTAGGAGAGGGGGAGGAGAAGGGAGAGGTTGTGAAAGGGGATGCTGTGGTTGTGAGGGCAGGGGTGGGAAGGGATCCAGTGGTTCCATTCAGCGCTTTGACTTAAAAAAAAAACAATTCTTTTAAGCAGCGTTCCTTTCCTCATAAACGTTAGTGTTCTTAGTTCTTACTTCGACCCCCACATCACATGCAATGCAATGCAAGCTTCAAAGTAACAAGTAGTGGATATATAATAGATAGGGATTCTAACTTTGGGATCACCGTAAATATTGTAGATATAGAGCATATGATTGATATAGACATGTAGTCCATGGTTTATCTTGGATGAGCACGGAGCACGAGAAGATATTTATCATTGGCTACAACTAAAACACATTTATACTTTTTTAATAGATTACAATTTCAAACATATTTATCTTTTAAAGAATCAAAGTAATTATATTATTGTGTTACTTTTGAGCATATTAAAATAAGATTTCTATATGTTAATTTTTTATTTTAAGATTTACATAATTTTATTATAAGTTTTTTTCTAAATTCAATCTTAAAATAAAAATAAGTTCGACACTCAGAACATTAATTAGTTTAGATAAATTAAAATAAAATATTTGGTCTAATTTGATATTAATATTACTTATGAAAATTTTCTATTTACATAATGAGTTAAACATGTATGGTTCATTTTCATCCAAAACCAAAATATAAATTTGCTACACAAAATTTAGACCTTCATATACTTAGAATAAGTCTTTCAAGTATTTGTGATTATTCTTGATAAAGAATTAAAACTTTTATATTTTGGTTATACTTTAGAAAATTCAGATAAAATGTTAAGTAGCTTTTGAACTATGGTAAGTTGGAACATTAAAAAAGCATCAATATATAAAGGACAACATAGGTTGATTATCTAGACAATGTCATATTTCCATATTGTGAAGTTTTCAAATAAAATGCTAATTAGAAGGCATACGAATGGGAGTAGAATAATATGTCATACATACACAAGATATATGGAATGACATAAAGGCAATATATGATTTCAAGACAAAAGTCAATGCACAACTACTTTTTTTTTAAGCAGAGTCAAAATAAATAAATCATATGAACAAAGTGATTGTCATGATTAAGAATGTAGTTGCTAAAGTGTACTAGCAAACATACTAAATATGATGTCATTATTTTGTGACTTAATAGAATAATTAAGCTAGTGACTAATAGTCAGACTTGGCTAATAGTTAGAATGAAGTTTTCAAACATGAAGAGATTGAAGTTCATGGGATATCCTATTAAGCACATCTTAGTATCTCGAAATAGCAATTTAAGAGGCATCATGGAGCTGCTATACTTGCGGAAAAAAATTGGCCAATACGAGGTAATTTATTCCATAGCAAGAGAGTCGGGCCAAAATATGGCACTAGAGAAATGGAACTCCAAATAAGCTCAAATGCTATTGTTGATGAGAAAAAAATACAATGATATTTATCAATGGTTGTGGATCGACTAGGGAGCAACTCACCCATAGCTAAGACCAAGAAGAGTCCTATAGACTTCAAAGAGTTGGCAAAGGAAGAACAACGAATTTATATGTGGAACAACACACACCTAGATGTTGAGGGTATTAGTGAGTATAAGCTAAATATTGGAAACAACTTTATGATACTCAAGAATATTGCATTAGGAATAAGACACAATAAGATTTTTGTTCTGGTCCTTCTGTTGAAGGATTTTGAAATTAGATTTTATAGTGGTTGAGTCACTATAGTCAAGAACATGAATGTGCATGCAACTGAAAGGTATATGCCCGGTCATGAGCTTGAATGTAATAAAGAGTGACTAAATAAAAGACTCTTTTCAATATACTTTGTGTTACTTCCGACTATAATATTTGACATGAGAAGTTAAGACATCTAAGAAACTCAAACAAATAAAGAAAATAAATTTAGTGTCCAATATTTTTAGCTAAAAAATAATGCTTTGTGAACATTGCTTGGTTGAAAAAATGACAAGAACCTTATTTTCTATGGGTACAAGGTCAACTTAATTGTTAGAACTAATTCATTGGGACATTTGTAGTTCATTGAGTATTCCTACATACAAGAGTAATAAGTACTTTATTACATCATAGACTATTATTCTAGGTATTATTATGTATACCTTTTAAAAATAAAAGCATATGCTTTTGAGACTTTCAAAGAGGTACAAGACATGAGTTGAAAAAAATATTAGGAAGACATATGAAGTGTTTAAGATAGATAAAAGAGGAGAGTATACCTCTAAAAAATTTGAGAACTACTATATCTACATAGACATATTATGATACCTTATATGCTATAATAAAATGGTGTAGCACGAAAAAAATAGAACTCTGATTAATGTATTAAGATGTATGTTGTCCCACTCGATTTTGTGAAAATAACTTTGGGGTGAGCTAGTGATGACTGCAAGTTACATGCGAAATAGAATTCTCACTAAGTCTGTATAATCAACGACACATGAATTATAGAATGACAAGAAATTGGAGTTGGGCCATATATGAAAATAGGGATATAAATCACACATATTAGTTTTTAGTTAGCTCAAGAACAAGCTGAACTTTAGGATGAAAATATGCATGTTTTATTAAATACAATGAAAAATTCAAAGGGTACAAAATCTTTCACCCGAAAAAAGGGCTCATGTATATTTCTTGAGAATAAAAAAAGAGCATATCCAAGAGGATGATGATCCTTTATCGATTCTAGGAGATAGTGGAGATAACTCCATAGATACATTGAACTATCCAATAGTGTGAGTTGATATTACATAGATATACCTTTGGAATAGTAGTGGAACTCATTATTTTCATGAGTATAACTAACACCAACAAACGATCCCGAATAACCCATATCATTTGGATGATTATGTTCTGTGCGAGTGCGAGGCTTCATGTTACTCTATTATTGTTCATATAGAAGATTGTACATATCATATTTTTTTTATAAAAGAAATGATGTCTTCTTATCAATTAGAATCATGGTCGACCGCATGAAACTAGATATTGACTCAATCAATAAAAATAGAGTGTCAAGATTATGTGATTTGTCGCAAGATAGATAATTCATAAGATGCAAATATGTATTTAAGAGAAAACATCGGGCTGATGGTTCTCTTGATAGGCACAATTTAATATAAATACCTTATAATGGGGTAAAATAATTTATGTATTATGTTAAACTTTAAAAGAATGTATTAATATAAGATATAAGATATAAGAAATAAGATACAATTTATAACATTATTATACTTATGTTGTTAAGTTAATTTAAAATTAGAATTAAAATTTAATTATAATATGTTAAACTTAAATTCAAAATACAAAACAAAGTAACAAAGTTGACTATATAAGGAATTATTATGTTCGAGACATATTCTCTTCCAGAAAAAAAATTAAGTAAATTTCTGACTTGACGCTGTGTGGTAAAAGGAAGAGCTTTAGTAAAAAACAAACAACTGAATCAAGTTTGGTACAATTAGATAATGAGACTATATCCTAGAGCTGTTGGGAGCTAATAGTCTCATATTCGATTCCTAAAATAAGATGAAAAAAATGAAGGTGCTCCTTGCTTAAATAAGGAGCATCATATTACTTATCTTCTCAATCGTAAGATGTTAAATTGATAATAGATGTTTGATTTTTTCTTTCCTAATATTTTTTATATCCATCATAGATTTAGTATCCTACGATTATGGAGGTAGGTAACATGGTGCTTCTACTTAAATAGGGAGCACCTTTATTAAACTCAAGTAAGATACCAACTAGATCGAAAAAGAAAGCAAGCAATTGTTCTTGGCACTGCTAGAAGATCAGTATCACTCAGCTAGGTGGATCTAATGTGCAACAAATTTTAGAAATTTAGAAAAAAAATGTGGAATTTGTTGTAATACCTCAAATTTTAAATAACGATAATTAAAACATAAAGATGAGAAATATAGGATGAAATATAATTTGATTAGGATTAGGAATAGAATATGTAGGAGTCAAAGTCAAAGTAGTGTCCTAATATTTTTTTATCCATTTAATATTCGTAATCCTATGTTAATTATTTCTAAGAAAGTCCTAATCATATAAAAGATTATCTTATGAAACTAAAATTATATACAAAGTTATTCTTGAGAGTCCTAATCACATTCAAACTCTATCTAGAGGTGATTTTCCTTTCCTATAAATATTACCCAATCCCTCGCTCATCCCACAATTCTCTCTCTCTCTCTCTCTCTCTCTCTCTCTCTCTCTCTCTCTCTCTCCTTCTCTTCTCTTCTCACAAGGTTAGATCAACATGAAGGAGGAGATTAAGGGCGAAGAAGAAGGCATATTTAGCTATAAAGGAAGGTATGTAATTGAGATCATAATTAAGATTCTGTATATGCATTAGAATAATAATTGATATAAATTCATATTAGAATAATTAATCTCTCTACCCGAATTGATTATTGTTTTAAAGGATTTCCTCTCTCTCAGTATAGTATGGACTCCTCGGACACGGATCTTGTCGTCTCACAACATGGACTGCATCGGTCAGACTACGTCACCTCGACGTCGATCGTTTTCTCAATTTAATACTATAACCCAATAGAAGCGGACCGTGTCGGCTTTAAGACTGTGTCCTCCCGATTATAATAATGAAGAAAGAAAATAAAAAACTGAAAATAGGTTGTGTCGATCAAAGACCTGACCCATGTTCTTCACGAAAAATGACAGAGAAAGATTATGAAACCTAACTCAAACTGTGCCACCCTCGACACAACCCACATGTACAAATTAACTTAAATAAGATTTAATACTTTATTGACATGGACCGTGTCACTAGGCAACTCGATTGTGTTATGTGAAGCGGTGGACGTGTCCTCCCAACAAGCAGCGGGACGCGGGCCGTGTCATAATATGACGCGAGCTGTGTTCCCACATAGAAACTCAAATTGATTTTTATTGATCCCGTTGCATGCATATGATTTGAGTGTATTGGTTTATTGAACCTGATTTGATGAACGATGTAGGCCTAAGTATCCTTAACGAAAACCTAGATCAAGAATCATAGGACTTAAAAATTATAATGATTGTGATTGAATTTATGTATTAAGAGGAGTGTCACGACGCCAGCTCAAAATTTGGTTGATCCATAAGTCGTAACTTGTTATGGTCGATCAAATAGAATATGGCGGAAGCGTGTTATAATTCATTTGATATCTCACATGGATAGTATCATAAATGTAACCATAACACATGCAACATATATATTGATATCAGAGCAAATCCCTACTAATCCATATTCACACATTATACAATATTTTTTCTTATCTTCTAACATTCTTATACAAAAGTTATACATCATGAGGAGAGACATGCATCGTGAAAAAGTGACCAAAGGAGAGATCTAAGCCTCATCTATAGCTTGACCAAAAGTACTACAATTCCTAAAGAGGATCACCAAACACGGCTAGAACTCTGGTATACTGATTTGAAAAATATTGGAAACAACATTAAGAGTAAACCATAGCTCAGTAAGTTGAAAACTCATGACCCATGTGTTATAATTTATTCAAAATTATGATAATTAAGAGACATTGAATGAAAAACACATAATTGAAAATTCAGATATCATATTCCAGAGGACCTAATTTTCCCTTACACTAGACCTCATTAACTTTATTTCATATAAATCCCCAGTTATGGATTAGTTCCAAAATATATGAGATCTAGAAATATAGTATTTAATTTCTTTAAACAAGCAGACTAAATGTTATGCAATAGAGGAGTTATAATCCTAGATATGCATAACCATATTTATAAGACTTTAGATGTACTAGAAAGTGGGTATAGAGATGTATTCTTATCATTAAAATAACATATCTAAAGTTTTAGTATTTTAACTATCATTTATATCCATGCATAGTGTGAAATAGATTGAGTGATCCTTTACTTTGGATACATAACTTCTAGTATGATGCAAGAAATTGCAAAGGTTATGGAAAGTAGACTTCGAGTTCATAGATTTTATTCCAAAGATAAATTGATTCAAGGTTTTCATGTTAGCTTGAATATATTGAAAGGGATGATATGAGCATGACCAGAGAGGATGCAACTGATATTCTTGCCACCTATGAACATTGATATTGAAAGGTAATGTTAAATACCAAAGGTAATTGATATGAGTTAAATTGTTAAATGTTATTCTTTTACATATTGAGCATCTTATTTATGATCGTTATATATTGAGTGTCAAAACTCAAGGGAGGTTCATCTCCCCTGCGAATTCAATTATGTAAGCAATCCATATGCTTACTAGGTGTCGGTGGCGATGATAATAATGATGCTCGTGATGATATGCTTTGTACATGAAATAGAATCATGTTGAGTCTTATTTCATATGATAGAGACAAATGAACTATGAGTTATTAGTATTTTATTTTATTTTAGTTTTCCATTGGATCTCATGTAATGGATTTTTGGTCTTCTTTATCAGAATTTTTTTTCTAGTTTAAATTGTGAGATTTATATGATATGTGCAAGCCGGTTGGTTAAAGTCAAGTTAATTGAAGTAAGCCTGTAGCGTTCTTAAGAGCACATTTTGTCAGGTGGTGAGATGTGGATTTGAGGTCGTTGCACTTTATCTAATTTTCTTCAACGTGCAATAGCTCATCTGCATTTTATGCGATCCATGCTCCTAGCAATCAATTTCTTGCATGCTACATTTGGAAAATGCAACTAGGTTGTACCCTAGACTTGTTCCAGTGGGTCTGTCAAACGACAAGATGTTTAGCAGAACTCGAAGTAAAATCAAAGCATAAGAAACAAGGATCATATGACCCGTGGTTCTTGCAAGTAGGAAGTTGTCGCTTCTCCTCTCCACAATTTTTTTACTTTTCTGTTATTGACATGACACTTTTTTTTAATTTATATATATCTTTTTATTTAAAACTTGTTTTTCTTTTTTATTTTCTCTCTCCTAGCTTATGATCATTTATTTATTTTTTCTTTATCTTTTAATTTATATTTAAACATCAATGTTTAATTTGATTATTAACCTTTAATTTTAAATAGAAAATAATAATTTTATGCTAATTTAATAATATAATTAAAAAATAATTTGTATTTATGTTTTACAAAATATTTAATTATAATATATACAATTAAAATTATATTTTTTATTAATATTTTTAAAATAACATTTTCATGTTACAAATAATTTTTTTCCTTTTTTATTTATATTTAATTTATTTATTTAGAAAATAATTTATCTTTTATTTCTCGACAATCATCCAAATATTCGTGAAATTTAATATTTTTAGCTCACCCAAACACGATTAGAAGTAATCCATCAAATCAACTATTCATTGGTAACTCGAAGAAAATCAAGTTTCTATTTTCAAATTAGGCCGCAATATCTTGGCACTCAAACAAATCAGCGACGATCACTTTCATTCAAAGTCACAAAGGCCATGTTTGGCTATTGGAACCTTGCAAAAACACAAACTTGATTCTTTGACAGAACCTGAAGTAGAATCCCACCACAAGAACTCGAGGTCACATTATCCCAAGTCTGATAGTCAGGTTCTTGCTTGCAAGAATTTGGCGGCTCCACCTTTTGACAGTTATTTTTTCTTCTTTTTCTATTTTTTTTCTTGACATGATAGTTTTTTTCTAGTTTTACTATTATCTTTTATTCGCTCTCGTACTTTTTTTCTTTTTAATTTATACTTTAACTTTACTTTTTAATTTAAAATTATTAATATTTAATCTTAAATGTTAAATTTATATGAACTCAATAATATAACTATAATTTTTTTAGTGTCAAATTGGAAAAATATTTTATAATTTACATTTTAATTTTAATTATTAATGTTTAATCTTAAATGTTAAGTTTTAATTTTATACTAACTTAATAATATAATCCTAAAAATCATTTTTTAGTTTAACCTTAACAAAATGTTTTATATATTATATAATATTTATCTTTTATGAACGTTTAGTTTTAAATGTTAAATTTTAAGTTTATACTAACTCAATAATATAGTTCTAAAAGTATTTTATATATTATGTAACATTCATCTTTTAGTTTAAATTATTAATGTTTAATTTTAAATGTTATATTTTAATTTTATACTAACTTACATTTAATTAATATTTGTCTCAAGTTTAAGCTTAACAAAATATTTTATATATTACGTAAAAGATACTTTTTTTATTTATTAAGATTTTAAAAATAACTTATTATCTTTCAAACTAATTTTATTATAATAATTTACTTATCTAAATAATTAATTTTTTTTATTCTCATATGATTCATTCAAATATCATTAGAATTAATTTATTTAATCAAACTATTCATTAAAATTCAAAGAACCTCCAATTCTAATTTTCAAACAGGGCATAGGTATTATTATCAGGCTATAGTGCTATCACGTTCTGAACAAGAACTAGATGTGCCCTATTGCAATGTGATACAGCCAATGCCGGGAGGGGAGGGAAGGGAATGGAGGGTAAAATTCTTTACCCTCCGTTCAACCCTTTGGGGGTAATAATTTTTAATTAATTAGGAGAAGAAAGGAGGTTAATTTTTAACTTTTTCCTCCAAAAAATTATTATCCAAACAAAGTTAATTATTATCCTCCCCTCCATTACCCTCCGTTACTCTCAATCCAAACACACCATAAAGCTCACCATGAATCAATTCTGCAATTTGCATGATCTTGTGCATATTGATTTGACAATTGTCAGATGCAAGTTCAGTTCTTTCTACCTTTAACCTTCCAGCTAAACTCAATTTGATTATTTTGCACTATATTTATCTTGTCTGCTACTCTGCAATTTATGATTGTCTTTGCATGATCTTCTATAGCTTTCTTATTTCTTCTTACCACTTGCTACTTCTGCTTTGCAAGACTTTGTCAAGAGAAAACTTGACTACCAAAGTTGAGCATGCCTCAGTCGCTGAATCAACACCCTGCATAGTGACTGAAACATCCCGCACCACATCCCACTCCCTGCCCACAATGCGTGTGGACCGCAAGCCATCATGCCGGTCTTTGGCAAGTCGCACATCAAATCTTCTATTGATCATAACTCAAATAGGCTCATCTAGATGCATCCTTTTGAGGGCATGTGATCAAGCACTCTAAGAAAGACCTGATGACAAATGCAATGTATAAAAGTTGTGATATCACAAACCAGAAATGGAAGAATGATGGAGAAAGAAGATGCTCATCCAAGGTTTGGGTTCCCAAACTGTGGAGTGTGGAACTCTTAAGGGACTAAATGAATCTGTTACACGAACAAACCAGCAACCAACATGCACAATATAGAAAAAGATTTTTCGTATTGCAATGCTGTACAAGAAGGAAAAATTATCTAAACATTTACAAATGCCTGGCACCATACATAAGCCTCTCTCCTAACTTTTTGGTAAGATGGATGGTTGCAAGCCTATCATAAAAGTACCAGAAATTTGTGATAGAAACTAATGCAAGCGCTGGTGGATCCACAAAATTGTGATCTCTCCCTTTGAGCAGAGTGAAGCTTGATGAGTGACTGCAGACATCTGCTGTTTCAATTCTTTGGCAACTGATTGTTAAAAAGAAAGCAAACAACTATTAGTTCCAGCAGGCAACAAGAAAACTGAAGAATCTAACCAATACGAAAAAAAAGTTGGATTCGAGTTACTCCCAAGAGACTGAGTTCTTACCTTCTTAGGAATCGGTCTTAATGGACCAGAGTGGCCTGATATTGATTTATAATCAAGGGGTTTCAATATATGAAATGAACACAACAGGGATTCATCTATGCTCAACAAAGCACCTACATTATCAAATTCTCCACAATAGTTTGGAGCTGAAAAAATTGTGACCAATCTCCTTTGAGCAAAAAACTCATAGCCATCCTCCACAACCTGCAATGAGTTTCAATTTAAACAATATTTGCAAGGTCTATGAAAAGTAAAGCTCGAGTGTATGAAAGGGAAAATTTACTGACCTGATGAGCTCTGCAAACAAGATCCAATTCGTTCTTCTCCAAAAACTCAATAAGCTTATTGGCACCAAAAGTAACTGATACTCCTCTATCGCTCTCACCCCAGCCATCGACAGATGCATCAGGATCAGCCCAAACTAAATCACAAAGGAGACCGTAGTCTGGAATGTCAGTGGGCCTTTCTATGTCCTTGATTTGATTCAAGTTTTCCAAGTCAGGTGAAAGACCACCATGCATACACAATATCTTTTCATCGATCAATGCTACCATGGGTAAGCAGTTAAAGCAATCACAAAATATTTTCCAGAGCCGTACGTTAAACCTCCTTTTACATTCATCATAAAATCCATATACTCTATTTATTTTTGCATCTTCATGATTCCCCCGCAAAAGATATATCTTATCAGGATACTTAACCTTAAGGGCCAAAAGCAAGCATATTGTCTCCAAACTATGCTTGCCTCGATCCACATAATCACCAAGAAATAAGTATGTTGATTGAGGAGGGTAGCCGCCCAATTCAAATAACCTTAAAAGGTCCTGATATTGACCATGTATATCACCTGTAGAGATATGACTATTCAGGACATCAAGATTCTCAAGTTGAATTTTTAATATGTGATCATGAGTCACATGTTAGCATGTAAAAGTTTGAAAAATTAATGAATACCTAACACCTTAAAATTCGAGTTATACAGGAATAGAGTTAAAAAAATCTGAATTCGTAATTTTGTTTTTCAATGTCATACCAGCAAACATTCTTTATTTGGATTCAAAACTATAAAAACATGGTGAACCTCAAAATAAATTAGAAATGATCCAAACACAAGTTAAATGCACCATACTCTCTTGGATATTATATGAGATAAATGATAATCTTGACTAAAGATTGCAACCTTCTTTAATATATATGGACTTGTGGAACTCACTCTTATATCTTCTAGAATTGATTTCTAGGTATTCCCCTTGTTGACCAAGGTGCAGATACTTTCACATCTAACCAAAGGAGCAAAGAAATATTTTATTATGTTGATCCAATATATCCCTTAACCTGTGTTTGTTTATAGTTTTTTAACTATGCAAATATATCATTGCAGGATGGACGCGCAATCACATTAATATTTAATGATGGGGAACCCACATTTGACGGTCTTACAAGCATTATAAGGGTATAATGTATACACGAGGACAAAGAGTTGAAAATGAATATGGTGAAGCATAAAAACCAAGTTACTGACTAACATAATGATTCACAGGGAAAAAAGATCAAGCAAGAAGTGATGGAAACACCAAACCATATCGAAATAGGATATCCTTAAGAGTTGATTATAATTGTTTAGTTATAGTTATATTATGACGATTGCTGGTTGGAGGTTCCAAAATTAAGGCATTTCATGTATGTTCCAGTTTTACATATCATGTTTGTCATAGTCCCTTCTTATCATTTATATGTAGAATAGATTTCCCTTCTTTTTCTTTTTGAGAATGCATATAGTTCTCCTTTTGTATGTCTTTCACATGAATTATTTCCATAGCATACAAAGATCACTTGGTGCTTCCTCCACAGATATCATTTGAAATCAACAAATTTATTGTGATCTGTTCCACAATCTCCCAGAGAAAAAGCTCTTTTCTTTTATCAAATGACTGCATGTTTTATTGGGACATGCTGTATCATGGAAGTAACATGAAACGTTAAAAGAAAACAGGAACGCATCTGCTACTCGTTCTTTTTTCCTGCAATGTTCATAAAAAAATAGAATTTCTCATTCAAACAACAGCAGAAGAGAGGAAATGGCGTTAGGAATGATCGAAAAGTTTTCATCTTCCCTGCAATCATCAGCCATGGCGATGTCAAATTCTAAGCGACAATCGGCATGATGACGAACCTGAGAAGAACTAATTCGGATCGAGCACCCAGCGAGTCCAACATAGAACAAAAGAAAAATGCAACCTTTTTCCCATGAAATCGTGATAAAGGACACCGACTATGCGGCACATTCAAACGCGGCACCAAACCGATAAAATATCGATAAGGATTCGAGGGATGGAAATCGCAAGCGGAACTAACCGCAGATCTTGACCGGCGCGTGGAGCTCGACGAGGTTCGGCTGCGTGAGGAAAACCTTTTTGGCGTCGACGCAGAGCTGCCGGATCTCCGACTCCGATAGCTGGACCTGCCGCCCCACGCTGCCGGCGCCCCCTCCCTTGAGCCGCCCGATGATGTCGTCCAGCACCTTCCCCTCCATGGCGCCCATGGAGCTCTTAGTCATCATCATCTCTTCCTCCAAAAATGGACCTGCTGAGCACTAAAGTTCAGCATCCCTACAGGGCACATCTGAACCGTTGATAAGAAGATCCACGACTAGCTTTAGAAGTTAAAGAAAAAAAAATCTTTGCCGTCCATTTTTTTTGGACGATTTAGATTTAATGGCGTATGTGAGACATTTTTAGGGCATGCCAGATATGTAGCCGCCACTTCTCCCTCCCATTTCTCTCTTCTAAGCGGCCGTCCTGACCCCATCGCATCGCCCTCTTGTTGGTCCTCGCCGTCGGCGTGCATTGTTGCCGTCCTGCCGGCCCTGTCGCCGTCTTGCTGGTCCCCGCCGTCGACCTGCATTGTCGCCGCCCTCGCCGTCGACCTGCATTGTCGCCGCCCTCGCCGTCGTCCTGCCCCGTCGCCGTCTTGCTGGCCCTCACCGTCGACCTGCATTCTCGCCGTCCTGCGGCTCCCGCCGTCGCCCAACATATAGAAGATGGTCGCCCGCTGCTCTTGTGCTCCTCCCTGCTGCAAGGTTAAGTGAGTTGTGATAGAAGCTGCTCCTCTGCTACTCTTCAGCGATTTATGGTTTCGAGTTTGTGCAACAAGCAGAGGATGGTTACACGATGATTGTGCATAAGATGAGGAAACTAGTTGCCACCGGTGAGCCTGTGATTGAGGGTGGCAACCCTGGCAAGATGGTTCTCAACATAGAAAACCCAGCCTTGAAGAAGAAGAAGGTTCTCTAGAGATTCAAGACCAAGAGCTCCACAGAATTCTTCTAAGCAGATACATGAGCCATCATGTCCATTGATTCTGATGGAAGGAATAAAAAAAAAATCATTCGACGACTATGTTTTCTTTTCTTTTTTTTTTTCTTTTTCTTTGTAGTTTCAATGTTCAGTTGGTTTGTTTATTATAGTCGAGTGAAATTTGTTGAATTATGTGAGTTGGTGATTTTGCTTCCTGAGATATACACTCGTTCAGTTACCTTGTAAATGTTATTGTCCATTGGCTTGTTTGTGTCACTTTTTTTTCACCGTCAAATGACATCTAGTCTTCTTTGTACCATCTGATTATTCACATGTCAAATTGTCTTCTTTTGAATACTTTTGAATCTTACAGTTTGATCGGAGGCAGTGAGTTACTGATGGTTGTCATGTGTTTTGTTCGTGTGTGCTGGATTATAAAGAACACATGCTCCATTTCTTGTTGATACTAAATTAATTGCTTGCCAAACAAAATAAATAACTAGATGGAAATTTATTGAGTTGACAAAGTTCTGGTTTCTGGACCATAAGTGGAGAAAAATCTCATCTATTGTTGTTGCCTTTCGAAATTCAATTTTTGTTAACTTGAACCCAAGTCTGGAAACTATAAAATTCCATCTTTATTACACTACACATTGAGGACAAGCATCGCATGGAATATTTTTTTTAGCTATGATTATAGCAGCAGTTAGCTCCGTTCATGGCGTGAATGTTTTGACTCAGTTTAATTAAAACACATCCGATCAAAAGATTCGATTTATTTCCCTTCTTTTTCTTTCCTCCTATGGAAGTTGTTTCTGCTCAAGGTTCTCCATTTGCATGTATCCTTCAAAAAAAAAAACTTAGTGATCAACTAATCTGCTTCAACTTCTCTTGGCATGAGGACTCCTCCTGCCTCCCACTTCCATTGTTGAGCTAGGGCATTAAAACTCATATATGATCACTCTAGCTGCCTAGCGTATACAATTATCGACTAATATCATGATCAGCATGACTTCTCCACAACCACCTTATGTTAAGGTCACCTTGAGGGCATGAACTAAAATTGCTCAGTGGCTCATTGGCTGTTCCATCTTGCAGCCTTAAGCACACAAAAAAGTTGACAGAAGCCACCCTCGCTTACTACATACAAAAAGAACATGGAATATGCTAGGATTGGCATTACAAATCTGTTCAGGAAGCCAAAGGTCAAATTCTAGGATGATCATGGCACACATACAGCTTGTATCAACCAGTCCTTGTCCTTCACTCTACAATTGAGTCGGTCCATTTTATGAAAGAAAGAAAGATAAGAGTGACAAGGAAAGGTGAGCTTGTCTTAAAACAAGTGGGGGAGAGGAAGCGCAATAGCCTGCAGCAACAGCATGTCCATCCTTGTGTGTGTTGCCGGAGATGAGCGACTGGTAACATTTATGTGATTGTGGAGTCAAATTCGTTACAGAGGCAACATAGGAGCAGCTTCTATCACAACTCAATGAACCTGGCAGCACGGAGAATCACAAGAGCAGCAGGTGACCAGCTTCTATATGTTGGGCGACAGCGGGTCGACAGGACGGCGAGAATGCAACTCGACGGCAGAGGCCAGCAAGACGGCGACGGGGCGATGGGGGCAGGTCCACGGCAACTGGGACAGCTTCTATCACAACTCAATGAACCTGGCAGCACGGAGAATCACAAGAGCAGCAGGTGACCAGCTTCTATATGTTGGGCGACAGCGGGTCGACAGGACGGCGAGAATGCAACTCGACGGCAGAGGCCAGCAAGACGGCGACGGGGCGATGGGGGCAGGTCCACGGCAACTGGGTGATCGCTTTGAAGAGAGAGATGAGGGGTGGCGGCTACATATCTGGCATGCCCTAAAAATATCTCTCATACATCATTAAATCTGAAGCGTCCAAAAAAAATGGACGGCAAAGATTCTTTTTTCTTTAACTTATAAAGCCAGTCGTGGATCTTCTCATCAACGGTTCAGATGTGCCCTGTAGGGATGCTGAACTTTAGTGCTCAGCAGGTCCATTAACCCCATATATATATATCATAATTATTGCTCACCGGATCTAATTACTCTTCTCAGAGTCATTTCTTTCCAATTTAATTTTTAAAATTTCGATTTCGCCAAGGTTTCGAACATATTAGTTAACGTGACCAAATTTTATTCACTCAATAAAATAAACAGTCTCAAAAGTAATAAAATTATCGAATAGTAGTATTTTTATTCACTCAATCAATAGCTACCGAATAATATCATCGTGTGGTAAGCGGCATGCTTTACTTTAAGCAAGATTCAATTTTTTATATATGAAAATTTATTAATATTTTATCCATTATGATTAGATATGCCATACGATAAAAAAAATATTTCTTAAAACAACACATTGTGAAATGACTATTCAAAGCCTCGTGAAACTTGTATTGTCTTATTTCTTATAATAGACTCTTGACCCTTTCTTTGTAAAGTATTAGGAAAAAAATTGAAAGATTCCGATCATTTAAACATGTAAAATATTAGAGTTCATGAAAAAAATAATAATATATCAAAACCCTTATTCCTGAGTCTCTAAATTTAAAAAAAAATCGAGAAGAAAAGAAACGAAGCTAAGTCAACCGTGCCATTTTTTAATCATACAAGGTTCGAATAATTCAATGGATTAACATAAACTTTAGAATTGAATTCTGGAGGCGATATGGTTTGGAGGAAAAACATGTTATTTAGTTTACAAACTTGAAAAATATGAAGACATAGGCTTAGTAAAAAAAGGAAAAAGTACTTCAAAAATATTATTTTTAAAAAATCAATGATCGTTTTTTAAATTTTAATTGAATGATACATCAGTATGTTAATAAATATTTCTTGGATTTGGTATACCAACAAATATATCTTGAGAAATATCACGCATCACATCAATTGTCAATTTCTTTTCGGTACAATGATCTGATAATTTAGTGTACAACTTATCAACATCAATTTAATTAAATAATATAATTATCCTTTTATGACATGGTTTCATTGGACCCAGTCAATTGTCTCGATCATGAAACATAATTGAGAAATAAGATTTCATATTATCAAAAGGTTTTCTGCTATTATTTTTAGTATGGAATGAGTCAATCATCCACTTTGATATTTTTTTTGAATAAAAATGAGAATATTGTTTCTTCATTGATACTATTAAAATTAAAATAATAAGTGGAGTATTTTATTATACAAAAAATAAAAAATATCTCTTCTAAAAAATTAAATTAAAAAAGAGACAACATAACATATAAGGAGTTAAGTAGTTAACACTCTTATTTATAAAAAGAATGTTAAATCCTTCTTCAAGAAATCAAAGATCAATTAAAACATAATGAGCTAAAGGCTCATATAATCTATCTAGAGAAGTAAAGTCTAATCATTGCAATCCTGAGTTAATCAAAATTAAATATTTTATCCATGTTCGCGCGATGAAGTTGTTGTCCATGCTAACGAGATAATGATATCATATTGTTATAATCGTGACTCTGAAGTTGATGCACGTGATGTCCAAGTATACCCAGTCCGGTCCAATGAGGTGCATCATAAATGTTCAAACACGACATGTTCGAAATTGACAATTGTCAATTTCATATCACGTCATTCCTCTTCAAATACGACAACTTCTAAATTTATATATCTGTCCTCCTCATCAATGTGGTAGCTCTAGGATTCATATTCTCTCCAAATTTAAAACTTTCAAATTCATGTTGTTTCCAAATATACCAATTTCCAAAATCTTATCATTCTCTTCCTCTTCAATAAGATTCGACATCGAAATTATAAATATTCAATCTGATAGCTTAGGAAAGTAAACTAAAACACATGATCCAATGATCACTCTGGTTTCTGCAAAAGAAACTTAAATACAAAAATAATGAAGAAAGTTCACACTCTTATAGGTGAAAGATTTTATATCTACCACAAGAAGACATTGTTTAGAAATAAACTTCAATTCTTTGGGGACCTTTATGTGCACATTATGATTCTATCAACAAGTTATCAGATGCACTCCAAATTGAAAATTCCACACGTCGAAACAAATGCATCTAAAGCACGAAAATCAATTTTATCCGATGTTTCTTCTTAAAATATGCAATTGACTTCCCCCAAGATAGAAAATATATTAAATAATCAAAAGAATCATGCAAATAATTATTATAAATCAGGAAATTTTCAATGGACGTAAATGTAAATTTCTTATGAAAATCACGTATGATAAATTCAATGGAAATAATGAACATGAATCTATCCAATGTAACGAACCAATATGTATCTTATAAAATCCACAATAGTGTAAAATTAATTTTTCAAAATGTCCAATCTGATAATCATCAAATATAATTTACATAAAACTTGAATTATTAAATAATATTTTCCCAAAACTAAAAAACTCAATCATGTCAGATGATGGTAATCGATATTTAAAATATCAAGATAACATAAATGATGCGAAAAATTGGTAGCAAGGACGATAGCAAGTGCACTAGTCATAGAAATAATAAAGAGATGACTAGAGTGTCAAACCCACGAGAATTGATAAGAAGACATGTTTAGAAATAAACTTCAATTCTTTGGGGACCTTTATGTGCACATTATGATTCTATCAAACAAGTTATCAGATGCACTCCAAATTGAAAATTCCACATGCAGAAACAAATGCATCTAAAGCACGAAAATCAATTTTATCCGATGTTTCTTGCTTAAAATATGAAATTGACTTCCCCAAGATAGAAAATATATTAAATAATCAAAAGAATCATGCAATAATTATTATAATTTAGGAAATTTTCAACAGACATAAATGTAAATTTCTTATGGAAACCACATATGATAAATTCAATGGAAACAATGACTATGAATTTATCCAATGATAACGAACCAATATGCATCTTATAAAATCCACAATAGTGTAAAATTAATTTTTCAAAATGTCCAATCTGATAATCATCAAATATAACTTACATAAAACTCAAATTATTAAATAATATTTTCCCAAAACTAAAAAACCCAATCATGTCAGAGGATGGTAATCGATATTTAAAATATCAAGATGACATAAATGATGCGAAAAATTGATAGCAAGGACAATAGCAAGTGCACTAATCGCAGAAGTAATAAAGAGATAACTAGAGTGTCAAACCCACAACGACAGATGAGTTTTAAATTCTAAACTTTATCTAAAAATTAGGATAAAAGATTTTCAATTAATTTCATAAAAGAAAAGAAAAAAATAAGATAAAAAGGTGAGAAAAGAGAAAAAAATAAAAGATGATCACACAGATGATTGGATAGGGATTAAAACTCTATCTCCCCACTGCTATATCTTGAATTAAATAGTTAAATTACTTCTACAATTCGTGTGACGAAAGAGTTGAGTCAGTTGTATAGGCCTCCGAACCAAATGACCTAAATACCTTAATTTAATATTAATTCGGGAAGGTAAGAACAAATCAATCCCTAGTAAAATTAAATTAAGATGCATTAAACAAAAAACCGTAAATTGTTAAGCCTCGAACAAGGTGAATTAACAACACACAATCCACAAATTCCAAACAAATAGAAGCATACGACTTGCACCAAAAGATCTCAGGAAATGGTCAAAACAATGATCGGAAAAAGCCCGTGTCGCGTCCGGAAATGGACAACGATCGGAGTAACAATACGCCACTTGAAAATAACATAATAAAATGGAAGAACGAAACAATCCACGTCCTTTGGGAACACGGTCCTTGTTCTCTGATAATTATGCACGAGTTGTCGAAAAGGTGGAGAGAACACGAGCCATGTCCTGAGAAATTTTAATAATAAAAAAAATCTGAAAATCAAGTGCAGAGAAATCTCGTTAAATTTTCAATTAAAGCCAACGAAAAGACTCAATTATCAATAACAATCCAAAATATGTTGCAAGTTCATAGATTGCATAAATATAAAATATTCAATAATAACGGGGTTCAATCAGCGTTTATCCCCTAAACAAAATAATTTCTCACCTGAAAAATTAAAATAAAAGATAAATAAAATTCTTGCAAAGTATCATCATCTTCTAATCTTCAAGATGAATACTAGGCTTCTCCTCTAATAGTTGACTTCACAACTTTCTGAAATTCGTCTAAAAAATATGAAGGAGATCTTCTCTGAGGGATATCCTCATTATGACTGCATCAAGGCCTATTTATAGGTCAGAAATCAGAGGAGAGGTATTGAATCGAACGGTCAGAATGACTCCTATCAACTCAAATTTTTTTTAGTCATTGGATTGGGCGAACCATCATAATTGTGAGACAACAAGCCCACGTTATTAAGTAACACATCATGTTTTGATTAATCTTCGAGTTTGAGTATAACATGGTTGGGAAGCGGTGATTGCTAACTTCTACTGATGACTCGTGGCATAATTCTATGTAATGATAAGCTCTATTTTGATCAAACACGTTCTGAACACGGATTGCTTGAAACATGATGGAAACACAACCTGTTTTAGTAGTTTACACGGTCGGTCTTCATGTGGATTTGACTTGGCTTTCAAATTTGTTGAACATGGTCCATTTGAGTTGGAGACACGACATGTTTTGTTTGTTAGCACTTGATTTTTACTCTAATCTGATTTGTATGCTTTCATCGTCGAAATTGAGAGTAATTTGCCTGAAAATTCAACACATAGAACACTTAGGTAGAATTTGAATCCAAATGAAAATTAGACAAAAATTATATAAAATGATGTATGAAATTATGCAAAACTATGAAAAATGACATGATGAGATTCGTGCAATATGTATATTTTTTGCTCGCATCAATAAATATCAAAGTAGTTCCATAATCAATCAATTGGTCTTCATAACTTAGAATGTTAAATTTATCAAATAAAAAAAATTCTCAGTAAGATATGGATGACAATCCAAGCAAATACAATTTTCATCACAAAATTTCAAAATCAAAATTAACTAATTAAAGACATCATGAATAAAAAGAGTAATAAAAAACAACCAATTTAAAAATAGTAAAGATGAGAAACTTATTGATCAAAGAACTCCTCAATGTCTTAAAGGAATATTAGAAAAAAAATTGAATTCAAATGTGTGCTCGCTATATGCAAAAATATTTCTTCTTGCTCAACAACCCTTAACACCTCCAAAGGGGATCAATAACCAAAGATAGAGAAAAATAGTGTTAGTATGAAAACTTTTGAGATCTTCTTCTTTTTTCTCAACACTATTTAAAGGTGGTCTTTCTGAATACTCAAGATTTAATTCTCTACATTTCTCACAATGCCTAATTTTTTTTCATCAATGCTTTCTGAATATGACCTTTCTGAGCTCTCAGGATTTTCGTGGCTCTCGATCTCACTTTTATTAGTCTCAAAGCACTCATATTTTTTATGTTTATCTTCATCACTATTATCACCCGATAGTTGCCTCACATTTTCACCATATTAAAAAATTATTTATATTGTCATGGGAGAACTTATGCACTTATCTTCTTTTTGTCTCACTTGCTTCTACTTCTTTCTTCAATCTATCATTTTCCTCAAACTCATTAACGTCGTGATTGTTTAAACAACTCTTGAACTGAAGAAAGATTTTGGCAAGCTCATCTTCCACTTTACCTGGTTTTGCGTCCATCTCCAAGTTTGAAGTTATCAATCTTAAAACTCTATCTTCGTTACTCTTTTGGTGGTTTGTTCTATTTGGTGGCAATCACTGCACGTTTTATTTAAAATATTCTTTCTTTACATATTGTTTGTATCGTCGATGTGATCATTGAAGAATGTTGAATCTAGGATCCCGAGAATGTTTTGAATGATCATAAATTTGTAAGTGAACTCAGTCTGTACTAATGAACTTGTTGAGCTGATTTATGTAACAGGACATATTCAAGTTCAGAATAGTGGTCGACCTGAGTTGAAGGAATGGACAACCAGTGCACGCGTAATCATATCAGAAGAACTACATGTGTGCAGTGGGCGTCCTAAGTATATGAAGCGGTCGACCAGCATCAGAGGGAGAATAT
>LTAE01005429.1:0-28539 GCA_001647135.1 Pontederia paniculata
TATCAATAAGTAGTTATAATGTTTGTTAAAATAAATATTGACTAATATACTCTTAAAGTTATATGATAACAATATTAAAAGATATGGATAAAAGAGTAATATAGTTGGTTAAAATTAATAAGTCAACAACTTTAAAAATAAGCAGGGGGACCCTGCTTATTTTTTTCAACTTATAAGTAATTATCTAACAACTTATAAGTAAATATTTTTAGTTACCAAACATGGAGATATTCTAAAAATTATTTATAAGTAGTTTTAACCTACTTATAAGCGTAGCCAAACAGACCCTAAATCTGGACTAGAATCGTCTGCAGACCAAAGTTAACAAACTAATTCCCCATAGTAATATTTTTTTCGATTTAGACTTATTAATATACATGATTATTAACATCCAATTAATTTAATTTTTGAGCAAAAATAAAAATATTAAATTTTGTTCAAATTAATAACTACAAAAATTGAACCCGAATCTACTTAGACACAATTCTAATAAGCTTATATTATTCTGACTTTCATAATTTCCTTTTAAGAAATTGCTTCTTCACTTTAACCGAACCTTATAGTTATAATACAATTCATGCACTTGTGTATTGTTCTTTATCAATTAATATCTACTCCATGGTCATCTTTAGGCCTTACCTACCAAGAAACTAAAAGGCAAACTTAAATAAAAGAAGCAAAGTCCTTTTGCGATAAAACACCTTTAAGTGATCACTTTTACAGTTTACAAGTCATCTCCTACCTTTCACTACTATGTCATTAATTATTTCCTTGTATTTTATACGATATATATGAGAGGAACCCCCTCAGTTCTTCCTCTTTGGTCTAACAACTGCTGTCAGCTCCAAATCCAAGAGGCCACAAATCCACAGGGTTCTCCCTGGCAACCATCTGTACTGTGCTTGAGATAGGCACAAGACAGAGCCCACGACTTCTGAGGTCCTGACTGGGTACCTGCAAATTGGTCATGGCCAAACACCATGAGTTGCTTAACTCTCTCAGTAGCTGGAAATTTAAATCCATCTGAAAACCACAAAGTGGCCGTCTTTAAATTAACTTCATAACTAACCTTCATAACTTCTTGCTTTTGTCCATTGATCTTCGAGTGTGGAGAACTTAATACCTGAACCATTAAAATCTGAATTGGTTAGAGACCATGGATTGAAGTATTCGATGTTTTCTTTGCTGAGTTACAACTGTATACCTGAACTTGATCATGAAGGAACTTGATATAGTCGATGGCTTCATGGAGCACTGATGCAGTATCAGTCTGCAGGAAAAAAAAAAAATGAAACTTTTTCCATGGACACTAATTAGCCATATAATTAGGAGAATCATTACCTTTCCAAAAGGTGATACAAGATGCTGCAGCAGAGTGATTCTGTCGCCTAACTTCTCTTTCCTGACCTGTAGAACATGTTATGTAACTTGGTAATTTTTGCAACTAAAATGACATTAGAAACCTCAAAACTTGATCCTACCTTAAAAGTTGTCAATGGCGATGGTGTCTCTATTCTTGCCTTTTTGAGTGCTGGTGCACTGCCAAGGTTCTCTTCTAAGCTGGGTAAACTAGATTTTTTGGCTCCTGAGTTTTCCTGTGAAATCAAATAAAAAAAACTTAGTTTAGTTAATTCCAACAGAGATCAGATGAGATGAATAAGAAGCATAATTAGTAGCTTGATGACTGCAAGCGATTACCTTAACGTTAATCTCATTTTGGACTAGTTGAGTAGGCGATGACTGGTGCATCAGTCCGGAGCACGCTTCAGCTGCGCTGCTTACACAGGGATTCCAAACGGGTGCCTCGTCGATGAACTGCACTCGCTGCTTCGGTTGTCCGGCCGTCGTCAACTTGCAGGACTCGTCCACCTGTTCACGGCGGGGGCCAGCTGAGGCCGACGATGGCGTCGCAAGCGGCGGCGACGGCGCAGGAAAGAGGACGGAGCATAAGTTGGCGTTCGTGCTCATTGCATGGATGCCTTCCAGAAGATCTAATTGGTTATAAATGCTTCTAATCTCGTGGATTTGATCGGAGTCCGTGCCGGGTTCGTGGGGACAGTATGGCAATGAGTACATGTGTTCTTGCCATTCTTGGATCTCGCCATGGACCCTGGTTTCATCAGCTGTTGTTTGCCTATGGCATGTACACAAAGTTGGATCTTAGACGTGATCAGAAGATCCAGAGCTTGGAACTCCAGTGAATTCGACGTGCAATCACATATGAATTATGCAAAGAAAGATTCTGATCAGGAACACTCACAGGAATGGTTGGCTCCAGTTGCAGTTGGAAGAGAAGAGGTCGCGGTCGAACACCTGCATACTGCATGTGTCCAGGATCTGCTCCATGGCCATGGAACTGTAAGCTTCGTCTGGGTATTCCATATCTTGGTATGTTGTGGTGCTATATGATCCCGGCAAGACATCGCATGCTCTGATCGGCTCGCCCGCCGTCGCATCCACAAGGCTGGGGCACGCTGCTGGCCATTTGAAGTAATGGCCGTCTGCAGTGCTGCTGCTGCCACTGCTGAGGTGGTCATCTGATGAGCAAGAGAAAGGAGCCGACATCATGATCGCCGGCGGGTCATGGACGACGTGGGGACGCCCGATTCTTGCGTCGCTCCACCATCTTCCCCCGCTGCAGATGGCCGCTTGGAGTCGGACGTCTTCCATGACCATGGAGCTCATAGCCATCTCCTTCTCTTGCTAATTTGTTCCTTTAATGTCACAAGATGACCAGGAAGCTAAGCCTTTTATGCTGCTGGTCATTGATGTTATTATATAGGAGACAGTGGATAAGTAACGTCCCAAATAAATAATTTTGTTGAAATATTGTCAAATATTTATATATAGCTGCCATTTGTATTATTATTTTAATTATTATCATATTTTTTAAGATTTTGTGTTACTTCTACACATTTAGTTATAACAAATGAGATTTCTAAGAAAAAACTTAAACTTTTATCATTTGTTAACTTGATATTTAGAAACTAGAAAATAACCATCATTATTTGAAATAAATAGAAGCAAAGCAATGATGTATATATATATATATATATATATAGTGCAAATAAAATTAATAGGATTGTGATCAAAATAAATAAAATTTAAATATTTATTCGCTGTCAAGAAAGTTAGGTGTCCTCAGACAAAGTTGGATCCGGGATATATTAATGGATATCGAATTTATATTAAAAATGTGAGATTTGGATCAATGATTGATTCGTTTGTATATGTCAGCATTGTTGACCAAGGAGGATTATAAACATTTTTCCTCGTTCTAGAAGAAAAAAAAGTCTATTTTTTACTTAAATTTTTGTGAACATATTAAGTTTTTTTTTCACCTAGCTCGACCAATAAAATAAAAATGATTTATATAGGTTTTGCAATAGTATTAAAGATATTTTTTATAGTATTATTTTCTTAAGAATGTTGAAGGTGATCGATCATTAAAATTAGGTCAGCGACTATGATAATCTTAATATGCGATAAATTGCATGGACGAAAAGTGAACTATGATACTAGATGTATTAATTTATAAACCTCAAATCATTAATAATATTTTTTTTACTTTACAGTAATTCGAATTGAATGATTTTTTCACGTATAAAAAATCTGCCTTTAAATTGCTGATGATTTTTAAGCATAAAAAATCATCCTAAAATTATCTAAAGATAATATATATATATAATTTAATAGTTAATTAAAAAGTGACGTCATTATATATAGTGATGGACCTACACTTTGTCCAAGGGGCCATGGCCCCTCTATTTTTCTTAAATTAATGTATGTATTACTATTAATATAATAATCATGCCCTTCTAAATTTGTGTTAGGTTGCTTATTAGTTAGTAATATATATAAATTAAGCCAAACTCAAGTGCCAACTTTCATAATTTTAATTAAGAGAATGTATATAATTATATTTAATACTATTTATAACTTTCAAATACAAAAAGTATAGTGCTAATTATAATTCAAGTATGTATAGTTCTTTTATTCAATATTATTATATTTATCATCATAATTATATTATTTTTCTTTTTATTTCTAAGGAAGGCACACAGGCATAGTATAAAGAAAGAGAATATAAATTTAAAAATACATAAGATAATATATAAATCTCATCAAAAATCAAATTTGATATAATTGATAAACAAGTTACAAGGTGATCATATTTTTATTCTCATCGTCATATTGAATTATTGCTTAAGAAATTATATTTTTTTATTTTATTTTTATATATATCATCTCAAAAAAATTTTGTTAGACTTAACTATAAGTGACACATGAAATATTATGAACACAAAAAAAAAACTTAAAATCAAAATAGTGAAGCATGTAGATTAATTTAATATAATGCTCATTTATTAAAATATTTTTCCTTTTTATTTTATTTTTTTAACTTTTTATATATGTCGGCCCTTTTATCTTTCGATTCCGATTTCGTCCATAATTATATATATACAATTAACCTGTCGTATGAATTTGAAAATCAGCTTCACTTCTCAAAAACTGAAGTGATAATCGAAAAACTATATATATATATATATATATATATATATATAGGTAATTCGATTAACTAGATATTTTATGGACAATCGGCATCAGGAACGGCATATTGGGGCAAGTGCATGCAAAGTTGGCAGCTTATAAGATCATGTTTGACTCAAAGGCGGCACATCCTTATGAGTCAACACGTTTTGATCTTGAGATTTGAGTTCAACTCGATCCACACCAGCAGTCCAAGAAATTTATGCCTAACTATCGTCTTCTTCGATTAGCCTAAGCTTGAGCTTGATTGATGCAATTAATCAACGACATATGCCAAAGTATCATGTATCTGTATGTGCTCAACGTACAACTTACGGAGAAAACTAAGAAATAAAACAAGTCAGTTTTCAACAAGGGTTGCGAGGGATGCCTATAGCATACAAAAGATATACTATATACGTATGGAAAATAGACAAACACAATGTTTACATCATGTCGAATAAATGCATATACAATTTCCGGATCCTATTTATGATCGTAATTATGCATGCAAATTTCGATTATTGTCTTTACAATAGAATTTTGTAGAAGAGAAATCCTAATTGTTCTTGAATGAACGTTGTACGAGCATGTTTTATTAATAGTTAAGCTTATAAAAATATTTTTTTTACTTTTAAACTATATATGATAATCCAAATATGATCAGAGCTAATTCTTATTAGGGTTGAATCTGATCAAAAGTTTAATTAATTTTGATCAAATTTCAATCGATTCTATTAAATGATGTGATAGTTAATATAATCAACGTAAAAAATCTAAGTGAAAATTCGGAGTCATCTAATCTCAAATTTGCACGAAAACATGAATCAATCGATTTTTATTCTTCTATATTATGTTTTGTTTCTCTATTTAATATATTTTTTACTTTTGTGAAATTATTAATACCCATTTTATCTCAAAATGGAGATAACACTTGACAATCCTTATATACCCCTAAGATTTTTATTGGTGTTGTTCCACTTTTCATTTTCTTTCCATGGAATAGTCGAGAAAATAATAATCCTAAGCCAAGAAGTTAGTCATAATTGCTCTTGCTCCAACTTTGCTAACAACCATTTCGCATGTCGTCTAACATCTGTGGAACATGCATTAATTAATCAACCCATTTAACCGAAATGCACATAACAAGCACAACAAAAAAAGGCCATACTTCAAAAGGAATTAGATCAACTAATCTCTTAATTATATAATTTGGAAGAAGACATTGACGAATCACATTGATTAATCTAAGAAGTTAAAAAGGGCATGATGTCATTTATGTCATGGATAAGGTGTATCAACTACACATTAAGTCCATGGGTTCATTATATTAAATCCAGATTGAGAAGTACTGATCACAAAATTTGGGTACCTACCTCATTAAGCTTAAAAAGTCGATTATGATAATTCAAGCTTTCCTCTAATTGCATTGACTAAACTCTATTACTCAATCTGATCTCACTAATCCATATGATCAAGAGATTAAGCTTTTATGTGCACAGGGTCATTGAAGATAGAATTGTGAACTTTACGTAGTATCATTGACGTTTAGAATTCAACTTATAAGCTATTTTCTTCGAAAAAAATTCAATTCCAAAATCATCTTCTCAAAACATATATATATATATATATATATATATATATATATATATTAGTGTGCATACACAATTAGGTGCATCTAATGTAATCACACTCACATAAAAATTATGGGACCCACAAAAATTATTTTATTCAAAATTCAAAATATGAGCTCCACATGTCTTTATTTGAGTGTGATTGCACTGGATGCACCTAATTGTGTATACACGCTAATACTCCTTATATATATATATATACTCATCAATCTCATGAAAAATAGTCCCGCAACTGAAAAAAGAGTCAAATTTATTTCAAGGTATATTTTTTTCAATAAAAAAGCCTTTAGAATTTTTTCTGACATTAATTGTGAAAATTCACCTAACCTTTATGTATATCTTAATATGCTTGATGTAAAGTATGAGTATATTGTAATAAAACAAAAGAAATAAGTGTACATAGAAAATAAGTTAAGAAGATAAAATTCTGTAAAATATGATTTAATATAATTAACGCTTTCAAATTAAATTTGTATAGGTATGTTAGTTGTTAATAATATTCAATATATAATTTTAAAAAATGAAGGTATTTTTTATTTAGTAGGTAACATTGTAAGATATTAAATCTTTTTTTTCCTAATTTTTTCGTCAATCATCTATCATAAATTTAACATCAAACTATTAAAAGTTAGTAATATAGTGTTATCTACTTAAATAAGTAAGGTCTCCAATGAACTCTATATTTTTAATAAATTAAAAAAATTGTGTACATATTTCTATTAATAAAAAATGCTTAAATTATTTAGAAGAGATAAGCATGGCATGTCATCAGTGTTAAATATCAGATGTATTGTAGTAAAAAAAAGACAAATCAAATGTAAATAAGTAACAAAAGAAAAATTTTAAATCTAAATGTATGAGAGATAATAATAACCAATAATAAAATTTCTAAATGAGAAATCTGTAACAATGGAATTTCTATCCATTTCCAATTATTCAAATATTTATAGAATTGAATGATTAATAGAATTATTATTATTTATTAAATTATTTGATGATCTTAATTACTTTTTTTTAAAAAGAAATAGAAACATAAACCCTATGCCCTGAATTATTCCCTCAAAAACCTTATCTACCTGCAATGGCGTTGCTCTCACTGCCTTCATTAATGGCGTCGCTGAGCCCCGCCGCCTCTTCCTACCTCCTCCCCCTCAAGACCTTAATCTCCTCACCTTCTCCCTCCCTGAGCCCTTCTGTCCCGATGCTCCCCCGTGCCGCCGTCGCCTCCCCGTTCCGTCCCAACTGGTCTTCGATCCATCGCCGGCCGACGAACAGGGCAGCCACCTCGGTGTCCGTCTGCGCTACGAAGAACGATTCCGTCTACTCTTCGAAGAGGAGAAGCGGCGGAGACGTCGGCAACGAGCCAAGGGAGACGATCTTGCTTCCCGGATGCGACTACAACCACTGGCTTATTGTGATGGAGTTCCCCAAAAATCCAGCTCCCACGAGGGAGCAAATGATTGAGACCTACCTCAATACCCTCGCCACTGTCCTTGGGAGGTATAAGCGATTCCGTCTTGTTGGGTTTTAGCTATAAAGATGTTCGCTTTCCTGTTGTATTCTGATGTTTTAGATAATACTAGTCTTAAAAATCCTTCTTTTAGCATTATTACAGAGGATTTGATGGATGTTTCAAAGGATGAATATGTGAAACTCTATCTATATAGTTGTATAAGTTTTTCTGCTTTTTTAAGTCGATTAATCCAAAATGTTCAGGAATCCTACTATTGCATGTTCTATGAAGATTTTTTTTTTGTTTACCTATCTACATGATATGATATAGGGTCGAAATTACCTACATTTTTGTTGACTCCAATTGATAAAGTGTGGCTCCTATGAGGAAAAGTTGTAAGATTGAATTTTGGTAAACACTCCACCTAGAAGGGGATTGTACATTAGCATCCAATATCCCCCGAACCTAATTAGTTTTGGCATGTTAGGCTTTTCGATACAAGAGTTCACACTGAAAAGAAAAGAGATGCATTTGTAGTAATTTTGATAGCCTACAGTAATACCTTGAAATTTGTGATCTCGAATTGCACTTGCTTAGAAGTCTCTGACACTTCATTACTAAGAGCTCATGAGACTCATTTTATGTCGCTCAAGTTCTGTCATCATGATGGTTTTCGTGCAGGATGGTGGATGCCTGAATTCCTTGAAATTGAATATCATGAAAACTTGGCAACACAACATACTTAGATTGTCAATTATATGGCTGCAAACACTCTAATAGTATGAATGCGTTTCATTTTGCCTTCTTTTCTTTGATATCAATAATTATTAGGAAAAAAAAATGAAAATGCTCTTCCCTCAAAAGATAACCAAAATCAACGAATCCAAATCTACAAAGCACCGAGCTAGAATCACATAAGATAGGTTAGATGTGTTTTTTGGTTGTTTCTTATATAAATATAATATACCATGTTGACGAACAGGAATTAGACAAAAACACTTAAAGAAGAGATTGATTAAAAGGTTCTGTTAACATCTCATTTGCTCATAATGAAATTGATGATATTACCTTATCTACTTACGGCCGTGGAAAAATAATAAAACTTTCTCATTTTAAATAAATTGATAAAAAAAGACTGATTACATGCACACTTCCTCCAGAAACAAAATGAAGTATTATTTTAGCTGTCCCACCAAGAAATAACTTCATCACACCTTGAATGTTATAGCATTATGCAATATGCTATGCTTATGGGATCCGGATGAACCAAGAGGCATAAAGAATTTTGAGGAGTAAGATTACATCCACATTTGATAGGAGGGGATAACAAATGCCAGTTGAGGGTAGGTAGCATTCAGCTTGTTTTTACTTGCACGTTATGTGGCATGTTTGCGATGCATATTGCAGATTATGGATCAATATCCCAGCATATGTATAAACATAACTCGTGGATGCTTCAAATTGTCAAAGAGAACTTTTCTTGTATGTTTGTTATTATTGAACTATTTCTCTCATTTATTTTTACAGCATGGAAGAAGCCAAGAAGAACATGTATGCATTTAGTACTACTACATATACTGGTTTTCAATGCACTGTAGATGAAGAAAATCAGAAAAATTTAAGGGTACAATTACTTCCTTTCTTGACTTTTAAACGTCTTCATATCTGATCATCTTTTTTATTAGTTGTAGTCCTCATTCATGCAGGACTCCCTGGGGTTCTTTGGGTACTACCTGATTCTTACATTGACGTCAAGAACAAAGATTATGGGGGTTTGTCTACTTATTCTTTCCTATATTTTGGCCATAACTTCAGTCCTTTTGTTGGGAAAAGCCAACCTGTGTTACTTGTTGGTTCAGGTGATAAGTATATAAATGGAGAGATAATTCCATGTCAGTATCCTACTTATCAACCAAAGCAGCGCAGCGGACCAAGGACTGAGAGCAGAAGGTATGAACGACGAAGAGATGGACCTCCATCAGAAAGAAGGAGACCAAATCAAGGAGCTCGTCAGGCAGGGTCTTCTTCAACATGAGGTGAAGTAAGCCAGATACTTTTTTATTGTTTTGCACGAGTGCTGCATATGTTGGAAGCTGATTTTCATTTCTAGACATCGTCGATGCACGGAGCAGGCTTTAAATATATCTACAAATTTTGACTCATTGATTACCATAGTGGTCTTGGTGGAATAGTGTGCACTACTAATCTAGTAGTAGATCAATTGGTATATGTATTCATTGGATTTTTGACAGATATGAGCTAACAGCATGGAATGACACATTTTTCATGGGGTGGCTTTGTTGGATTCTACCATTTTTGCTGTTCTTCGTTTATCTACATTTCTTTTTGCCACTTTACACTTCTACTTTGAGCAATGTTCGATTATGTCGCTTCTTTGCTATCACCTAACTCTTTAGTAGGGTTATTATCACGTCCTACTTTGGAATTCTACCTTTTGTAGATTTTATCACGAAATCATTTCCGTGATAATATATACATGAATCTAAGCAATAAGTTCATGTATCCAAATCAGAACCATGAAAAATGACATCCCTCTTATGCATCGCAAGATCCTTCTTTTAAGTTGAGGTTAAGCTTGAAGAGCTCAATCTTAGCTCAACGGAAGAGAAATGACTATAACTTGTTAGTTGCAACTTACTTTTTTAAATCACGTAAGCCAGTCCTATACATCAAATGAGTCGATCTATAGCTCATCACTTTGTTCTAGGAACAAAAAGAAAACAAAAACAAGGAAAAAAGTTATCCACAAAAAAGGAAAAAACAACAAAATATCAGACTTTCATGTCTGGGCTTCTGTTCTTGGTGACCCGAATGTACGCATAGATGGCAGCTACGGTTGTCGTTGCAAGTCCTCCAATTATCACGATTGCCCCTGCCATTGACCTGTCGAATGATCGGTGGCGCATCGTGTCTTGAGGCGCGCCCTCCGGCGCATCGACAGGCTCTTCTCCAACCGGTCCACTCACGCTTGCCTCAAGCGGGACAGCTAGACCCTGTACGTCCACCTCTAATGTGCTGACCTCGGTCTCCATGGGTGCTGGCTGAGCCAGCACCAGAGCGAGGAGAACGCCGAGACAAGCCATGCACAAGGGAAGCGAGTGAGCCATAAAACTTAAGGCAGGGATAGGATCAATGTCTGGAGAACTTGTCGAGTACTTCAACTTGTATATATATGCAGGAAAAGTGAGGTTAGGTCCTTTGTGTTTTATCTAGTCCATGGTTTTTCTTTCCAATTTTCTTGCTAGACAAAGGCTCTAAAATTTGAATGTTGTTCCCATAAATGGGTAGAAAAGTACAAAGTGAAGTGATTCTTTTACTGGAACCTCTTGATCTCAATGTTCTTTTTTTTACCTTGTCAACTGGCAGGAGGGAGTCTGATGAACATATTGCTACTGCTACATTTGGCAAGGAGACCAGGGATCATGTGTGAAGCATACGGCAAGTAGGAGAGGGAGTACGGAGGGCTTAAAATGACAAATGAGACCCATTTGTGCGGATGGATGGTCGGTGGCAGCATTCCTTGGTACGGGCATTTGACTCCATGGTACGGCTGGGAGGTCGGTGGAGATATCTATTTTATGAGTAATGCTATATGTTTCTAGACTTTTAAAATGGCATCTATCATAATGTTAGCAACTTTTGGGGTATTTGAAATATGTGATCGTTAGAAAAAATATTTAGAAAAATGAATTATTTTCCCAAATTTATACGCTCGTTGTCTCCATCAAGGTTGCACTTATAGGTCATATTTTTCGCTTGCTATCATAAAAGCAAAGAAATGACGGCACTAACAGTTCATTCGTTCAATTGATGAAATATCTTAGAATTAAAGTTCACTCACGAAAGGAATTTATTTTTTCCTTATATATTTTTCACGTTGACTCTGCGGAATAGTTATTTGTTTATTAAATTAAATAACGGTCCGTAAAAGAGAAAATAAAAAAAACTCCTTTGATAAAAAAATGGAACATATCTTCTGGAGGGAAAGAAGTAAAGAACATTCCATGTCCATTATTCTTCCGCTTATTTACCTTCCCTAAGTTTAGGAGAGCATGAATAATTTGTCAGTTAACAGATAATTGTTTTATTATAAAAAATATCTTGATTAGTTAATAAAAAAATATTAATACATCCAGTAATTAAAAAAAAATATTTTTAGAAATGCCCTGACCAATTCTTATATAAAATTGAACCAAGAATTACTTTAAAATTCTATTTTTTAATTAAAATGAGAATATATAAAAAAATCTATATTTGTTTTTTTTCAAATGTTTGGGAAAGTTGAAATTTGCTTTTAAAACAATACATTAATGTTAATATTTTTAGAAAAAAACAATTTGGTAATATGATGATTTTCAACTCGGGCCAACCCCAATATGAAAAGAAAAAAAGAAGTAAATTATTGAAAAACTCATCCTCTTCTGAAACAATGACTTTTTAGTTCAATTTGCATAACCGGATATTTGAAAAAAAGAGAGAAGATATGTGACAACTACTCACAAAATAAAAAGAATCAAATTCAATTGACATTGTATTTTAGTCGAAAAATTGTGAGCTATTAATTTCGAGTTCGAATTTTGAATCGTCAATTTGATAAGAGAAAATATTGATCCCAAATTAATGAGTTATTAGTAGTATCGAATATTAGATATTTGAGCCGATAAAAAAATAATAAAATAATTAATTTTTGGGGTGAAGTGGTTAGAGACTCCTCCCCGCTTAAACAGAGATCTGGAGTTCGAGCCCCTATGAACGTAGAAAATCTTTGCTGAAAGTCTCACCTGTCATAGTCAGACACACAATTCGTGACGACGTCAGATTAGTCGAACTCGATGGTGGACCGAGATTCCAACTCGTGATCACGTTAGCGTCGTGTGAGTTAAAAAATCGACGTCGCTTTCTCGGACGCTAAGGTGACAACCGAAAAAAAGAAAAATCCGAAATCTAAATGCACGAAGTTATAAAGCATACAACTTTGTACCCAATTAATTACAATGCAGCCTTTGGCTCCCCGAGCTAATCGGAGCTTGCCAAATAGTGCGCTTATTGTTGCCTTTAATTCCCCAAGAAATAAATAAACATATATATAATATATATATATAGGGATCATAAAAGAGCGAGAGGTCAAGCTACAACTTTTGGAGCAAAACAGCTGGTAATCGATAGCAATCGACATGGGCGGAGGCGTGATGCGAACGGCGGCGAAGGCCGCGGCTCTCGGCAGGTACCAATCGCGTGCCTTCGTCGTTGGTGCCGCCCGGAGAGCCCCTTCCTCGTCGGTCGAGGCGCCGCCGACGGTCGATGGAGGGCCGACGGTCCCTGTCCTGTCTGCCTCCGATAGGACGCCGCAGGTCGAGGTTTCACATCAGAGACCGGTGTTGGAACTAGACGATTGGGATTCCGCCGCTTGGTCGCCGGCGGGGGAGGAGTACGCCGCCGTCGCCGCGGCTTCCGTGGAGCCGGCTCCCAGGCTGGTGTTTGGTTCCGTGCCGACGATGGCGGAGGCCCAGGAGGCGACTTCCAGTCTGTCGGACGCACTCGAGAGGTGAGATTTCCTTCTGAGCCCCGCTTCGATCGTTGCTCTCTCCATCTTTTAAAGCGTCGATCATTCCTTCTCTTGCGTTTATGATGGTTCCCTTCGAAGAGGAATTCTTTGAAAGCGATTTCTTTATGCGTTATTTGGTACTCGTCGAGTACGCAATACGTTTGAACCATTATTATACCCACATAAGCCTCTCCAAGGAACTCCTTTTAGGTACTCCAAATTCATTTGGATCGCATAAACTTCATCAGCTTTCCATAGCAATTTATTGATCTTGCTAATTATTGGGTTTGTGAAAACTCATAAAGCTGGATTGACGACTAAATTTTTGTTTTCTGTGGCAAAAAACAAAAAATCTTGCTTCTGTAATTTGAATGGTAACCAAGGCAATCGCTTGGGTTTTGACATAACAAATGATGTTAAAATTTCACAGGATATGACTTTAAAGCGATTTTTTTTCCAACATTTTCATGTTTGACTGGTTATTGGTTAAACTGAAATCGAGTTCCAGTAATATAGCAAAGATTTGTTTCACATCTTCGGGATTACAGTCTTTGTTCTAGAAAATTATCTTTTCTTTGATTAATTGTTGTTATTTCAGGGTGCACTGTTCCTCGTCAACTAGTTCTAACTACAGAGTTGGCTCTTGTGGGCATGAAGATTTTGTGAGTGATGGAGCTTCGGCAATCATCCCATCAATGCCCAAACACGTTGTTCAAGCATTTTCATTGCTTCAAGGAAACTCTGAGGCCCGGGTATGCATTCTAAAAGTCCTTTCTTTTTTTCTTATCCACTGGATAATTGAGTTGCAATTTCCGTGCCGCTAGTTGTTTCCCCGCATTTCCTAACTATTCAGGAAATGTTACGCTTCTCGAGTTTCTTGATTCAAAATAGAATAAGATACATGTTCTTTTTTATGTTGAATGTTAGCAAGTTTGCAGTGCCACAAGATATCAATTCATTTTCAGTTTTTTCAACCGTTCGTGGCTGTTTATGATTTATACCTATATCATTGGTGTTCACGATTTTGGTTCCATGTAACTAATGAACTTTGCTTTTTTCTTTTTCTTTTTGTTGGAGTTCTTGACATAAATACTTGTTGTGACCGGCGTTTTAAGATGGCCTTTTTAGTTTTTGTTCATTATGTAATACGACACTGGTTCTAACTGAAAGGAATGCCAGATAAGCTTGGCCACAGTTTTCTCCTAACCATGACAAACAGAGAGCATTCCTAGTAGGTTGCTAGATGTTCCTCTCAATGCATAAAAGGCATAAATTAGGTTTTGAACTTTAAGCTTTGCATGTGACCTTTTCAATAGCGATATGCAACTGAAACACAAGGGAGATTAGAAATTATCTTTTTAATCTTTTATTACATAAATTCTTACGATTGTATAGATTAAAAAGTTTTATTATATTTCCAAAAATTTACAGGACTTGTTATTTGTCTAGATAATATGTAGAATCCCCATAAACATGTGCCTTTTTTATGCTTTAATATTTAGGAAGCGGTTGCCTCACTTGCTTCTAGTAAGGCAGTTTGGGATGCTGTGATGAACAATGAGAAGGTTATAGAATTCTGCAACAGCCAACTCAGTTGTAAGACACCATTGTTTTTTTTTTTCATTTTTTGACATATCTAGGATGGCCTTGACTTAGTTTTGTTCTGCTGGATAGTTGTTCCCGACTCTCAAGCAAGTGTTCATCCTGACGTTTTTTATGCTGGAACTGAGCATGCCAATTGGTCTTCCACAGCTGAAAGCTCCACAAATTCAGGATTTGCCGGTTTTATGCACAATATAAAGGTTAAAGTTGAAGAGGTGACAGATAATATCTCAAACTATCTTCAAGACTTGTTAGGAACCTCTTCATCAACCAGCACAAAGACCACTGGCATCCCGGAGATTGCTATGGGATCCTTTTTCGCTTTAGCCGTTGGGACCATCTTGGTGATCCTGTTCAAGAGAGGAGCTTAGATTGAGAGTGTCACAACTCTAGCTAGTATTCTGGAGTTCATCTATAACATATATGAGCTTTTGATGTTATAGTATGCCTGAAAACTTGCTTTGCGGTTTCTATTGAACTGGTTTCTTGGTTCAAGAACCTTACGGTTAGAATAAGATGGATAATTTGTGTTTATCTAAGTCAAAATCTTTTGACATATATCTTTGTCTTTATATTTATCTTCATCTTTCTCATGGCAAAAATTCTCCCCATGGGCAAACTCTGCCACAAACTGTTGACAGATGAATTGTGCATGCTTCTGCTGCAATTTTGAATGTCCAACTACTTTTTTTTTATTTCTGTTTGTTGAAGGAGCACACCGATAAAAATCCTTTTCGAGTTTCTAGGATGGTTCGAGAGCATGATGCCTCGACTTGATCGTGTACTAAATGAGATGGGATTCATAGATCTTGTGTAATTTTGAATTAAAAGGGCGTTTATATTACTATTGGTAATCATAATAGTGTTGCAATGGCGGATAATCTATTAGTAGACTAAGATGTCAAGTTCAATTTTCATTATGTCAATAATTTTTAATTTAATTACATAAAAAGGTATGGACCTCTCTTACAATAAGAGAAAAGAAAATAACATTTTCTTTTGTTTGCATAAATACAAGTTTTTTTCCCTTGTGTATAAATTTAATAAATATAAGTACTCAACTATGTCGACTTGTTCCGAACCAGACAGAAATGTCTTTCTAAAAGAAGTGATTACATACTTAATGAATCACATAAACCATATTCCTATCGTTGTCAGTGGGCCTCTCAATTTCTTGAACATATTTCTTTCAAACAGAGAAGATCTGCAACACTTCCTGTTTTATGTTCTCAGTAGCATAAAACACTTACGGATCAGTTGCATTACAGAAAGGTTACTTGCATACATCACTTTCAGATTGCTATTTAGCTTTCAGCTTATTGTTTGATCTGTTTCTCTAGCAGCCTCCATAACACATTTTGTGTATCTTTATCTCTTGATGATAGCAACAGATATCATCAGCTATTGAAGAGCTCGATATCATAATCCTTTATATGCATCTTTCTCTTGTTTATACTGTGGTTGTCAATTCTGCAAGAAAATTATGATAGTAATGCCATCAGTATCTTAAACCAAAAGTTGAAAAACATCACAAAAGGAAACCCCATTCATTACCTTCCTTAACACGTACTATACAATACATGCATGACTGAAAATTCCGAAGTGTTTTTTTTTTGTTATAAAAGAAGGTTTAAATCTAGGAACAAATTAAAAAATAGAATAAAGTTAGGATAAGGTAGTCCCTGAAAATAAATGAGATTGGCGAGTCCCCCATTGTGTTTTAAACATTTTAGTATAAACCAGTACCTCCTCTGCAAAGGATTTGAAGACATGAAATGGAATGATCCACTGTGGACAATCAACAGCATTCTGCATGCCCATAGAACTAATTACACAAGAAAACAATTTCAAAACTTCTAGTCACAGAAAACTACGGTTTCAAGGAATCAGGAGCAACAGTTAAAACAAGTGCAAATTGTTCAATATTCCATTTAATCAAGAGGGTTTTATAAGTCTTCCCAACTAGAAAACAAGTGGCCACATTTATAAAGAAGAGACACTTCAGAAATAATATTTATCACAAGTACACTATACAGACAGAGTTGCTTTGATTTTTATCTCTAAATGAAATTGGTACTTTGTGCCAAAAGGATTAGAGGCCTTGAATTTCTGAACCATGCACAAAAACAAAAATATATGGCAAATAGGATCAGTGAAAAGTACAATGATAAGGCAAACTTTAGACAACCAAAATATCAAGAATAAAACATAATTAAAGATCCAAACTAGATGGACTCTTAGCAACCTTTGAAGCATATTCATCATCAAAACGTATCCAATAAACGCTATTACTAAATTCCAAGTCGTGGCTGCATAAAGCAAACATATGTATTGACATAATGCAAGAGAAAATTAACACAATCTGTCACCATTAAAATGCTGACAGACATGATTATACAACCATCTTTGACAAATAAGCTTTCTATGCCAAATCTGTCAATCACAAATGATGGAAAAGACAAGAACAGAGAGCAAGTTCCCGTCAGAATATCAAACTGATTCTTATTAGCTAGATAGATCTACCTTAGTTCTATCAAACACTTATCTAAGTTCAACCACCCTAAAAAACAGAAGTGGAATAGTTGCATGCATGTTTTGGAAAATCTAAAAACAGACAAATTGAAAAGAACAGTATATACAAAGTTAAAATAGACTTAATACCTTCTCTCAACCTTTTGATTATGATATTGGCATTAGGCATGGTACCAACAAAGATACCTCCTGGCCTGAGCAATGTGGATATGTTTGCCAAAGCTCGTCTTGTACGAGTCTCGGTCGACCAAGAGTAGTGTAAGGCAAACTGCATAATGATATATATAATATATATATATATATATATATGATGAAGTGGTAATAAAATCAACAGGACATTGTTAGGTAAATAAAACACTTTTGTTCCTAGGTACCACACAGCGAAGCATTATCAAATGACTGTAATCATTCTTGACTCAAGACCTATGTCCCAAATACTTGGATCATAAAGTGCTCACTTGGCAGCTGCAGATATCATACGGTGCATCATCTTACAAAGACCTCTCTGGACGAATCTACAATTGGGAGGTAGAAGAGTCATGGCTGGCTATTTGGAATAAACACGTTGCGGTTTTATTTTTGAAAGGGGAAAGGGCGACTATACAAGTTGGTAGTCGTCCGCATGTATTAATGTAAAAGACAGTACATGTACAAATATGTAACGAAGAGCAATGCCAAAAGACTCCCAAAAAGGAACAAAAGAGGAACACCCGAGGTGTTAACCCCAACCTGACTCTCTAAGTAGAAAAAATATGTGATGTACAATATTCTCTATATAACATCTCTCCCTCAAATATCACTAAAAGATACATTCTCCTAATCTTCATAATGAACTAAAACAAGCGCATATAAAGAGAAACAGCCTAGGACTACACCTACCCAGGACCTGTATGTAGGACTGACATTACCAGTATTACATAAGATTTATCCCCAGGATACATTTCAGCAGACAGATATTTCATTAAAGATAAAAAAAGAAAGTCATGAATTCATATCCACGCACATCAATAGGCAATAATTAGGCCAGTTAATGAAAAGTAAAAGTAGAAGCCATTACCTCAAAACAATCTGCACAAATAATGGGAGCAGGAAATCTGAACTTCTTTCTGCATTGTTGCTGATCTGAAATCCCTGTTATCTATGCACATATAATACATGTAAGAACTTTTTATTGTGCATATCCACAAAATTAAGGAAGAAAATATGCACTGAAACCTATTTTTCCAATGAACTTTTCAAAATTTCAAATGGCAGTAATTTTTTTCTTGGGCAGTAGATAGATTCAGAAAAGAAAAGAGAAGAACATATGGTCACAAGTTTTGGAGGAAAAGGAGGAAATTGTCCTATTGGAATAGTGGATAGCTGTTTCAATATACAAAACACAGCTCAGTGAGTATAGTTATCCTTCAGCTAGTAAAGATTATAGGTGACTTTCTGTTAATTTTCCAAATTCAAATTCAGGAGAGAAAACCACTGACTCCAACATTATCTAGAGATGGATTTTTTTTTCTTTTGAGGGCGATTTAGGGATGGAAACTTGTCAGGTGACACTTTTAATTGACAATGGAAAACCTTATCAAGAGTATTGAAAGAATTTTTTTAAGAAATACACACACACACATATAATATAAAAAATTAAACTAACAACAATAACAAGCATGCACATGTTGTAAATAATATAGTGGAGTTAAATCAAGATACAAACTGATTTATATGTTTAACAAAGCCGCAAAAGAAGTTTGGATGCATATGGCATGCCCAACAGATGTGGTTCCATACAACTTCACTGTTTAAGGAATAGGTACAGAAACAAAGATCATAACAAATAAGTGTTGCTGCTAGAAGGATGACTACCAAGTTGTATAGTCATCCTTTTTTTCCTAAAAAAAAAGTGTTGCTGCTAGAAGGCATTTACTGAGCCTTCAGCTATATCCACACCAACATAATATCAAACTCTGGATTTGTCCCATTTTAATAGATCTACCCCCTGTCAAAGAATAAGCAAAGAAGAAAGGAAAGAAACATGAAATTTAGACTTGCAATTCTGTCAAAGAAAAAAGAAATCTATACTTGTCATTATGCCGATGAAATATGAAAGAACTTATTATATCCAGGATAGACTAGTATATGGATGTGCAGATTGAAAGACGCATTCCTGCAGGGTCCTTTACTCCTTTATACTGATTTCCATTATCTATTTGGTGTCATCCCGGGTGAAACCAGACTAAATCCTTGATGAGGAGAATGCTTCCTCGACCATGACTGAGGATGGCTTTCCTCCTAAAAGTGGAGCATTCAAGAAAGTATCCGTCAACTACTCTACTCCATGTTTAATTTAAGTCACAAGTTGATGGTCTATTACCATATGAAAAACTCCAGATACATCATGATGCATATGCTTGTTTACAGTACTCGTATAATTTTAGTCATAGAACTAATTACATTAGATTGAAGCATACTGGATAGACCACTAGATCACAAAAGAAAAAAATATAAGAAGCACCAATATCAGATTAACGGTTAAAATATCAATATTTCAAGAACCAATACAAGCTCACAACCAATTAAGGTAATGTCAGAGAGTTATTAATATTCACTACAGTACTGCCTCAATGCTGAGAAATTCATGTCACTAAGCTTCCTGCAAGCAAGATCGAGAAAAGAAATCTTGGGACGAGAATGGAATTGAATGAGAACACTTTTGATATAATAAAAAGGACTGACAAAAGATTAATACTACCATATAAATGCAGAACACTTTGTAGCTATTGCATCATATATAGTTCAGATTAATCGAAAAAAAAATCATATACAGTTAAAAGCAATAAAGCAAATTTTCTTATGCTCAATGAAAAAAGAAAACATTCAACATAAAATGCAAGCATAGGTGACACTAGTAGTGTGGCGCTACAGGTTGTCTTCTTCTAGGGGCATAATATATTGCCAGAGAGAGTTTTGATATTAGAAGCATGCATTATTCACAACCAGACAAGTTGAGACTAACATAAAAATGATATTTTGTTTACTTATGCGCATATTAAAGTTTTCAACAGAAAAAGACTCTTTTACATAGTTGTTTTCAATTTGTAACATAAAAATGCATAATCTAGATATCATGGCATCAAGCAAACCCAAATTTTCAGTTAGCATTTGAGTAAATCATCGACCCAACAAAGCCAAGCCCCAAAAGAAGGATTTTACCCAATTATTAAGCTTCTTCAAGTGGATGATGGGGCTGGACTCACGCTCCTCCAAAGACTGGTTCAACCTCGTGCTATAGTGCTCCGCCACCCGTCACGCGTTCTTTGAGCTTTCATCCTTCGAACCATGCGAATCACCTGCCGATTCCAATAGAACGAAGAGGAAACCTAATCAGCCACAAAATTTTGGGAAAAAAACAAAAGAGAATAGGGAAGAATGTGATGAGTCAGGCAACGAAAGATCCAATCTTTAGAAGAGGAAAGATCCGAGAAAAAATGTAATGCCCCCAAATCCGTCACCTTATTTAACATATAAGATGAAGAATCGATGGCGTTATAAGGTGGGATTCGATACAATATATGATAATTCATTATCATGCAGCAGAAACATAATCATTATATATCAATTACTATTTTAACAGCGGAAGCAATGTACATTTAGACATATAACAATTTAAAAGAGATACTTCACAACAGAAACTTTTTAGACTCAACATCCATATGATAATAATAATCAATGTTGAACCTCAACATAAAGATTGCCTAATACATCAACAGGGTAACATAAGTTCATGATGTATGCTCGTAGGCTACATAAACCAATATCAAGACTCGATAAAGGACATAAGGTAATGACTCGATGACACCTAACATGTGCAACCATCCGCCACAAGCTAGCCGCTACCAAAGCTAATTTTGAGTCACCTGCACGGATCTAAAGTACATGGGAGAATCTCCCAGGTTAGAGTATGTAGGGTACGACATCATCCCGTGAGGGACAACATGATCAAGCACACAATAGCAATATAACAATTATTCATAAAGTCAATTAATTATCAACATTCAATTTAAATCTTATCAATATCCATTTTCAATTCAATATCAATAATGACAAGATCATCAATAGCATTATTACAAATAATTGCCCAATTAACAAATTCGATCCAATCTTATCGATTTCAATATTGATATAGGCATGAACATCAATAACATCATTTCATATTAATGCTCCATTCAATTCAATCAATAGGTTCATGCCCAATTCGACTTTCATCTTTTAACATATGTTCAATGATTTTATAACTTCAATCATCAATCAAGTTGAGATTATTATTTCATGGTGCAATGAAGGACTGACATGCACATTGGCCATAATGAGCTAAATAGGCTTGGGTGATCATGTGCACCCATGTGTTTCCTCCCTTTGAGAGTACGCACCCGCCACGTTTGGGGCCATTCAATCAATCAATAGTTGGGACAATCTATCTGATAATGCGATGGAGTCAAGACTATCTTCGTGCTGATTTCAATCAATCAATAAATGTCCATAATGGTTGTATGTTTTAATCATACTGACGGCTTAGCATGCAATTTGGTTTCTAGTGCGAGGATCAATCACCAAACAAGGGTTTTCATTGTGTGAGCATGAATCTTAACTTGGTTGCAATAATCAACTAGGTTTTTTGAACATAAATACACGAAATGTAATTCACATAATAAACAATTCAATTCAGTAGGAAAATGAGAGCAATTCACATGACAAACAATTCGATAGGAAGCAAGTGCATATTAATATACCATTCAAGAATAAAATGATTTGAAATTTAAATATAAACATCTCGGAAATAAGCGACTTTCATGGTTCGTGAAAGGGTTTTCACGACCGTGCAAGTCAATTTCACAGCCCGTGAAATGGTATTCACGACCGTGAACAAAGTGTCACGATCGCTCTCCGTTATCATGGCCCGTGAAATGGTTTTCACGGTCGTGACTTCGAGTTCTACACATTTTTTTATATCATTTTCACGGCTCGTGAGCTCGTGCAAATGGTCACTATCGAGATGATGATTCTCGAGGAGTTGTTGTCACGACCCATGAACTCGTCTTAACGACCGTGAAACCGTGAGTTTCAAGGTCACTACTGAGATGACATTTCCCCCTCCTTTAACCTCACAGCTTGTGAAATGGGATTCACGACCGTGATGGCTGATCCACGGCTTCACTACCTATGAAATCCTGCCCAGGTATCGTTTTTAGGGTCTTTCTAGTTGATTCTTTAGGGTTTTGTCTCCATTTTCAATTATAACTTCTCCTAGCGCATGTGTACATACATTTCTAGCAATATACCTTAGATTTTTCTCAAATCCTAACGTTAGGGTTTACACAAGAATAGCAATTAGGTAAAAATTACATGTGTACATACATCTCTATAGGGTCCTTAGATTTTCAAGGTTCAATCTAATAAATTAGTTTGTATCAATACATTCAATCACTTGTGAGTCACAACCCCACCATCTAGCGTTATAAGCACTAAGTTTGACAATTCTATAACTCAACCTATCAAATGTAAACCCTAGATATGAAGCTTAATATGAACATTAGGTTTTCAACATGACTAATGATAAATGTACATGTGAATATACTAGCTCAATACAATCAATCTACTCATTACAACAGTTCAATGAGGGCAATACAATCAATCCTAAATACAATCCATTACACATATAAAGCATCATTCACACTCAGCCTTTTCCTTACCTTATGTGCAAGAATCATGGGTCTTGATGAAAATTCATTGTATCAAGCATGAAATAACGTCAAAATTAAATTTGGGAAGGGAAATTGATCCCTTTACATATCTAAAACCCAAGTTAGGGTTTCTAATCCATTCTCTTGTCCTTCTTCTTCCCCAAATGATGGTTTCCTCCTCTTCTTCATCTAGACATTGCCTCTGTTCTTGCTCTTCCTCAAATCCTCCTTGATGAGCTTCTTGCAATGGGGTAAGTACCATATTAAAACCCTAACATTCTTAAGGTGGAAAGTAGGCTGAGAAAGAAAAGAGTGGGAAGAATGAGGGTTGTTGACTTCTAAATGAGTTATTAGCTTAATGGGTCATTTTGGAGTTATTACAAAAAATTCGAATTTTTTTCACCATAGGAGTTTAGATGAGGTTTGCTTTATGGCGGCGCAAAGGTGGAGGTGCTTCCGTTGTACGCCCTCTTCATCGTCGGCAACTCGAGCCTTTTTTCGTGTTAAGAGAACGAGCGGGTCAACATTGAGAACGGCAGAAGAGTACAAAGTAAAAAAAAGGCGTGCACGCAAAAGGCATAATCGCATCCCAACCGTAGAATAAGATTCAACGGATTGTGAAGCTTTGTTCTTGTGTTGGTGACAACTGATTAGAAACCACCATAAGAGGGAGGGCAAATTTCTGATTCCACATTAGATTTAATTTTATATTTTACAATAAGAATCCTATTTTCTAAAACTTGTTATATAATCCTACTCTTTAAATTCTTAAAAGCGCCTATATACGTTTAATTTGGATTGTTTAATTTAGCATCTTGTATCATCTTATGTTATTTTCTTATACTCCACCGTTTTAATATGCAGCTCAATTAAATATAAATTTCATAATTTTTTTTTCTTCTTTTTTCGTTTGACTAGATATATGAATAAATTCTAGATGGAAATAAACGAATATATAGAACACTCTATTGCTTTAATAATCGAATTATATTTCTAATGAAAAAGTTGTATCACAATTATTGGTATTATAGTTTATGGTGCTTTATATGTGTAGAAAAAAAAACTCTTATGTTCCACGCAATTCTAATTCTTAATCCCATTTATGAATTAGGGATTAGATAAGAGAAGAGACCAAGAGAACAATTGAGTTCCAAAATGTTCGCATCTTATCAAGTTTGATCTCGTTGTTTCTTTACATCAATTAAGGTCTAAAAATTACTCCTAGTTATGAGTCAATGAACCATCTGTTATTTTAGATGATAGAATAAATTTCGGACCTTTATCTAGTCTCAATAGTGTAGATAGAACAGTGAAATAAACTGATATGAATACATTGCATGAAAGTTGCCAGCTCCCACTTCTGATTTTTAGATCATTTTATCCTTCTCGACTTATTTTCTTAGATTTGTTTTTTAGCTTTACGGTTTGGCCTTGTTTACTCCAGATATCTAACACTCTTGTATTTACTCGTTGAATCGATGGATAAGTTATCCAAGATTTACAGTTCCAAGTTTAATGGCATCAGGTGCTACTTTCATTGGTGAGCTAGATATTTGTAAAAGCTGATCAATGCAGAATTGGCAGCACAAAGACTGAAATTCATGTACTCATGTCTCTGTTTGCAGATTTTAATAAATGAAAGTTATCAACCAAATCTGAGTAACAAATTATTGCAAAATTTGATTGTCATCCATTAGATTAGGACAAATATTCTGCAGGAGGTATTGGAGGATTCTATCATAGTTTGCAAAATCCTAGAATTTGTAGCTAATCAAATTTATCACTAACATATTGTACCAAGACTTGCCTCAACATAAAAGAAGAAAAAAATGGCTTATCATCGGAATTGTTTTTTTCTTACATTTTAGTTTATTGCTTCTGAATCCACATGCAGAACTGTTAGGAGATTAAGCTTTCTGGTCAGAAAGGGATCAAAATGGGGTTTATCTTGAGGATCTATCCATAGTGATCTTTTATTATTTCCTTTTAAAGCTGTGTATTTTAGACATATTTGATGTATGCATATATGAGACCAATTATTCCTGAGATCCAAGGTTGCCAATCCTGGACAGATATTTTATGTAGGTGGAAGGACCTGAGAACCCCCAGTTCCCCATCTAACAAGTTGCATGTCATGTCTAAATTATGATGTGAAAGAGTTCTTACTTGACCACCTTTATCATAATCTAAGATTGAAAAAGTTTTACATTAATTTTTTTCATAAAAAAATTAGACACGCGATCAGAGCAATACAAAATTAATCGGAATCAATTCCGTTGGTTAATTGACAGAAAAAAAAAACTGAAACTTATCATGATGAGCTTCCTGTGTTAGGATAACATTGTGACAACCTTGAACTAATATACCTGATTCAAATCCCCAAAGTAACAGTTTCAGATGCTGGATTCCACACTCTTGGGTGTCATCAGATCCTACCACCAGAGAACTATGGGTTTAAAGGCAGGTGAGCAGAATGCTTAGGTCACTGTGTGGATCACTCATGAGTCATATGCCTTGTGTGGTGCTTGCAGATCAATTCTTAGTTTGCAGCATTATCTGATCAATGAATGCAGAGTTACACGTACCACCCCTGAAAAAGAAACAGATCAGCGATCTCATGACAACTGCTCATCAGTCTTCCGGGTAACATCTCAACCAGGAGGAGGAGCAACGTAAGTGCCCACATTCGCAAGGAATTTGATCTGAGTGGGTTGAGCACAATGGCTTTCACTTCATGATGTTGCACCATATTTAAGTGCTGTGGTGGGTGAACTCCATTTCTGACCTGAGCACTTACCTGGGATAGTCAGCACCACAAAGTGTGGAGCACAAATCTCCATTTTTTTTTCGGATGCCACATCAGCCTACTTAGCACTTTTGCTAAGTAGGCTAGTCCGTCAGATTTGATTCTGACGGTTACATATCAAATTTAAAAGTTTAAAATATATTTTAAAATTTTGATCTTGAACCGTCAAAAATGAATCTGACGAATTAGATCATCGCTAAATAGCCTACTTAGCAAAAGTGTTAAGTAGGCTCCCTTTCTCCTTTTTCGAAAGCAATGTCATCATTCAACCGTGTGGTACTAAAGAACGCAATGTCCATAAATCGGGTAAAAATTCATTATAGTCTCGATTAATTTGATGACATTCTATATCGCGTGCCTAGTTATGACAGATAAGCCTTAAGTAAGAAAAAGTTGTTTACCAATCCACTCATGGCTGGCGCATGCCGAAAGATCATGACAGTACATGGATGAGAACAGGCCCCTGCGGTTGCGAGGCTTCTCCAATTCTCTGCATCACATTTAGAGCTCCTCAGGGATGCCAAGAGCTGCTGGGAAGGTGGAAGATGATGATGGCTCTTGAATGCATCTACATGATTGCAACATGGAGACTTTTCTCCTCTTGTTCAAGTCCTCTTTCCCTTGAAATATTTTTCTTTTCTTCTCCGGATCAGATAACATGCTTTTAAAATGATGAGACCAATATTTTTTTCCCATCTGTCATTTGAAGAACTAAGTGTTCTTTTTCACTGTGATATATAAATAGAATTAAATTCAAAGTATATAACTCTTGAAAGCCAATAAGACGGATAGATGTCTTAAATCCTAACCCAAGGATTTTTTGAATCCGATGGCTTGAAATCTTAACCCTTTTTATAAAAGAATTGATGTCTAAATCAATACATTTGATTGGTAATTTTATATTAAAAATTAAAGTTATAGAGGGATGTCAATGAGTATAATATAAAATAATTATAGAAAAGCAAATAAATGACAAATAAGATTTGAGTTCAAATTTGTTGGCTGCTCAAATTATTCTTTATATAATATTTCTCTTGAGTTGGTGGATAAAATTATATAGTTTTAATAAATTTGTTGGCCGAGTCGAGTTAGGTCAACACTTAAATAGGCCAAATTTATTTAAAAAGTTTAATAAACGAGCTAGGCCAAAGACCTATAATAGGCTTATAAATTAAGTTTGGTCTGACTTGTTTATTAAATTCAAAAAGTCTGATCTAGCTTAATAGCTTATTAAGTGATATTTATTAATTAGTAAATATATATATTAAAGTATATTTTAAATTATATTTATAATATTAAAATAAAAATATTGTGCACTTTAGTAGTGTACATATCTAACACTCTATAATTAATAATAATTTCGAATAAAAGTGACTTATTGTACCTCTTTCGATATTACATTTAATTTTTTTGAATCAAAATTATTAATAATTTTGGCTCATATGCTAAATACTTTTAAACTTTATAATATATATTGATTATATAAGTTGGTCTTATAAGCTAACAAGCTAGGCCTAATATAGACGAGTTAAGTCTGTTTAAATAAAAAGGTCAAATTTTAATTCTGAGTCTGACTTATTTATTTAGAAAGATGAGCCAAGCAAGACTCAAAATAGATCAAGTCACGAGCCGCTCACGAACGGTCTGACTTATTATCAGCCCTAGTTATTAGCATCGACTAATCTAATATTTAAAGAAGTTCGACGAAAATAAATTTTAACTAAATTAATAATTTCGGAACTCGAATTCAAATTGCTAAATCTCGACCAAGGTTTTCAAACTCGAGAGTCCAAGTTGACTCGTTTTTCCTTTGGTAAACTCGAAATGTAAACTCGAAACGTAAAATCGTAGAGTTTATGTACAAACTAAATATGTATATATAATATATTATATGCTAAATAATTTTCATCAAAATATTTTCATACATCAATTTTAAACTTTAAAAAGTATCAAATCCATAGTTTCATACTTTAACTCACAAGCATATATAATAGATAATGATTCAAATTAAAACAATAAGTAATCCACAATTCAAGATGGACTAACAAATATTGCTTATTGCAAAAATAGTAGTTGAAAAAATTTCTAGATTTGCCAAGTGCCAACACTACATAAACATATGGTTATGTTACCTCACAAAAATAATATTGGCAAGGTAAACATGGTGGTTTTGAGTACACGAAAAAAAAATATTTCAAAATAGGCAATCCATACAAATTAATGTCTAGAATAAGTAATCCATAGTCCAAAGTTCACACAACATAAAATCATAATGATTAAAAACTTACTAAAAAGTCTATAATCTACATTCCACACAAATTGCACCATAAAGAGTTCATTCAGTGATACTTCAAAGTTCACACATGATTTAAACAAAATAGTCATTCAAAATAAAATTTAGTCAACTCCAAAAAAGGATAACTAGTACAACAGCAAAGTAACATCTTCATTCTTCAATGTCCTCAATATCTTCACTATCACTATCATTGTCAAAGTGGATCTCCAAATCATCATTAGCCTCCAAGGGTACTGAGCTTTCTACAATCTCACCTTCAAAATTATTGTTTTCAGCATCCACTTGTTCATCTTCATTCAATTGATGAAATCCAATCCATCTTACATTTGAATCTTCATACACATCACGTATCCACTCGTCACTTGAATCAAAATCTTCAATGTCAAGTACA
>LTAE01005430.1:5668-28532 GCA_001647135.1 Pontederia paniculata
GTCGACCGTTTATGCTCTGCTTCTCCACTTCATGTGTGAATCCTCTGATATTGGTCGACCGCTTATATTCTTAGGACGCCCACTGCACACATATGGTTCTTCATGTATAAATTACGTGTGCAGCGGTCGCCCATTCCTTTAGCTCAGGTCGACCACTGTACTGAACTTGAATATATCCTGTTACAGAAATCAGCTCAAACAAGTTCATTAGTACAGGCTGAGTTCACTTACAAATTTGTGATCATTCAAAATATTCTCGGGATCCTAGATTCAACAGTAAGTACCTGGATTCACAACTGTAAAACATTAATGATGCATGAGTCAGAGGCCATTACATCATGTTACGAGCCATGGCAACGTGTTTATATACAGAAATTTGATGACTTATAGACCGTGAGATGATGTTGCATGCCGTGACTAATAGTTTAGATTCGTAATTTTGAAATATTTGGGGGAAGTTTGAAGCCAAAAGGACTCCTATCAATACAAAAGTATTGGATATCAAGTATGGACATTTCCATGAAGATATGGAAGAGTTCTTAGGGTTCAATTCCAGCCACTGATCTAACTCCGAGTTAAAAGGAAAGTGTTTCTATGTGATAAGAAGGAAATGTTTCCTAACCTTTGGAAAACTCTAAAAAAACCCTAACAAGAAGTATGGGGATATAAAAAGACATCTTGAAGACTTGAATTCGTATGCTAGAAGTCGTCAACTAGAGATTTGAAGTAAAGAATGCGGGAGCTCTCTGAAGGACTGTCGAGTGGTACACTTGTCTAGAAGATTGTTCAGAGCTTACTTGACGTCCATAAGAGTAATCGTCCGTTCTACTTTTTGTTGGGATGGATTTTCTAAATAATTTATTTATTTTATGTTAATGTTGTTATAATAATTTTTATTTTCTAGGAACCTATAAACCTTTTTCCAATTTCCATTGTTAGTTTTATTTTGTTTCTTCATGAATATGATTGCCTGGTACTTTGAAAGAGTTTCATTGATCATTAACTCTGCAGTGTGGTCGATATTTTTGTTGCAATTCATGTCCTACTAGATTGACATGTTAAGGGAAATCTAGTTTGCGGCATGTTGAATCAACCTGTTAAGGTGATTTAATAGTATAGGGAGACAATGTACTTGGTTCTATGTTTATAGCCTGAGGGTAAAGCCATTAAGGAGTATCTTCTCGATTGCTAAATATTAGGATAGTTGATTTACCCGTTAAGGGAGATCATATTATAGGTGTCCTTAATCCATGTGAAGAATCAATTGTCTGATTTGTTATTTGCGATTTCTGTGGGGGTTTACAAATATCGTTCCTAATCATCATTATCGTTCAAGTCCTAGTCATTATTAGTATTAGTTTTTTAAATTCTGTTTTAATTCTCTAAAACCAAATTCAACCCATATTATGTCATCTTCTAGTAATCTTTGAAAGTAGATAGATTGTTAACTATTTCTCGTAGGATCGATAACTTTTTACTCATTACATTATATTACTTGAACGATTGGTGCATTTGCTAGCACATATTTGCCTATAATAAATTTTCATCGAGTTTTTAATGTCGATTGTCGAGGAACAATTTTATTGACTATTCTAATTTCAAGTTAATTTGAGACTTTTCTATTTTCTTTTTTTACTTGTGGTTGTGTTATTTTTGTGAAGATAACTCTTGTCATAGGCCAAAAACTTTGGAGGATTCGGGACAAAGCAATCAACACATCCTTAAGAGCTCAAATCAATTTCTAAACTTTGATCCAGAGATCGAAAGGACCATCCGTCGGTTGTGGAGAGAAGCAACGATGACTAACAATAAAACCATACCACTGATTGAACATGAGGAAGAGATTGAAATGACAATGAGGAATTACGTCTCATTGAAATGTGACAATACTGAATCAAGCATTATGCTCCCAAGCATTAATGTAAATCACTTGAGATCAACCTAGTGATCATGTGGATGATCCAATCTTTGTAATATGGTGAGGCATTTTGTAACGCTCCCAAAATGATCCACACACGGGCTCGGCCCATGAGGCCTTCGACAACGTTACATGGACCTTGAACATACATTATATGGACTCACTAAACAATAATAAAACTAAGCAAGCCCATAACCTAATATATGACATAAGTGCACTGATAAATCACAGTGGAAAACTTAACAAGATATCATGATAATAATAAATTCATGGCGGTAGAAACATATATAAATCCATATAACATCTACATCTTGCCACACATGGACATAAATCCAAGGCCATACATAAGGACCATGACATCATAAGAGTCTTAGGATCATTCGACTCACATAATAACAATTAAGTTCATTAGACACAACAACTAATGACTTAATACAAGTCCTAATAGACCTTTACATGACCATGTGCAAATTAAAGTTGCCATGAGCACACCACCGCCAAGCCCTTCATGCATCTTCGCCTGCATGGATCCAAAAACAAAGGAGGTGGAAACCCCTTGGTTAGAGTATGTAAAGGTTGGCATTTATAATGCAACATATATCCAATATAATATGCATCATGATCATAAACATAATATTTATATATAAGTCAATTCAGATAAACATAAGCATGGGCATTTGCATAAGTTAAGCTTTACATTTAACATTAAATCATGAAACATTACATACATGGAACAAATGAGAGACTAAGCATCTTATGTTCACATTTATCCTTCTTTACATCTTTATATACTTAGCCTATGATCCATTTGAGTTCTCTATGACTCACATTATCCTTCTCCTTATCATCATAATCATAGGCCAATTTATTATCTTTGGATGAAGAGTCTCGGGTAACATCAATCGATAACATTGGCTAGCTAGGCCAACCCTCTTTTGAGGTCCATCTTGGGAGCACACCTACTAACGCTGACGAGTGGACATCGCATCCCCGGGAGCACACTCACTATTTCTAATGAGTGGACATCACATCTCACTTGGGAGCACACCCGTCGATAGTGAATGGATATCGCGTCCCACAAAACATAACTGATTTGCCTCGACTAATTCATCATTAACCTAATTACAATTTTGCATGCATTTCTATGTCTATGTGAATAACAAACATTAGGCAAGGTTCTCTAACTTAAGAACATGATACATGGCATGTAGTTGCATATTAACAATTAAAAGAATATTAACATTGATCATATGTGGTCAATCAATAACATAAGATAAGCATGACATATAAGTAAATCATAATATAGTCAATTAAATAAACAACATAAATATAAGTGAGGATAACATGCGCTACGAGCCATTTGGGTGCACTACGATCATGATCGAGCATGCTACGACCATTCCAGGGATCGCTATGACCTCGTGTGCATTCCACATGGGTGGGTCGTAATAGGGTCATAGTCAGATTTTGTTCACATTCAAAAGAAGATGATAGAGATGATTTTCGCTATGGTTAGGGACATTACTATGGCCTAAAAGTGCGCTACGGCCTGTATAGGCCCATTATGGTCATAGAGGGCCTGCTACGGCCTTATGAGACGTTGTTTCCTTACGAGCTCACTACAGCCTAAAAAGGCCCCCCTACGGGTTGCAATGACCTCACTACGGTCTCATTACTAGGAGCCCATAGCCAGCATCTAGAGCTCACTTTTCTCCCCCGTTTCAACCTGTTTTCATGTCAAACTTCCACAATTTCACCCTCATACTCCCATACCATGAATAGAACTTCATATATACATTGTTTCCTTCATTTTAGGGTCTATAACATGCTCAAAAATTCATAGAGAATGCGAGATTTAGGTTCAATTGGTCCAGGTTGAAATCTAGGGTTCATAATGCACAATTAGGGTTCTTAGTCCATCTTTTGCATGGTTTTAGGATTCATGGCATGAGGATTCATATGATTGGTTATATAAACATTTCAATAACATAATGGGGTCATGGCATTCATCATATGGTTCATGGCATAATAATTTCATAAAAATGAAGCATTAGAACACAAGAACAATCACACTTATGCATGAAGTCCTATATGACATCCCCTCACATTTCTTCTTTCTAAGAACAAGTGTTCTTATACTCCTCACATCTATAGAATAAGGTAAGAAAATGAGGGATTGGATCCCCTTTACATACCTTAGTTCCTTAGACATTTTTTCTTCCCCCTTGGTGATTTCTTCTTCTCTTTCCCCCTAAAGCTTCAATATGTTCTTCTTCTCCTTCCCTTGCCTTCCTTGCTCCTCTTCAACACCCAATGGCTGGTTCCCTCTATTTATACTTAAGGCACTATTCACTTAAATGAGGTTTTAAACCATTTAAACTAATGAGCCTGTTTTATAAAAATGGGGAATTACACATTCAATGAGAGCCTTCATGACCATTTAGATAAATTTCTGAATATATGCAACACTTTTAAGTACAATAATATTTTTGTTGATGTTGTTCGCTTATGCTTATTTATCTTTTTTCTACAAAATAAATTGTTTATGTGCAAGAATCTTGATCCATAAATCTTGAAGGAAGAAAATCATAAATAAATCCTAATATGTCACTCTAGAAAGAATAAACATAAAACAAAATAATTTTCTTCCGCATGCAGAGGTCATGATTCATAATGGAAATCACCAAGAATTTTTGAGAGAAATCATGTCATTCACGTACTCCCTCACACTAGCTACCTAATGAATGAATAAAAAGAATGAACATATTTTGTCATGCTGGAGAGAAAGAAGGGACGTTATCAGCAAGGTAGAGGTTCACTTCTTTGTCGAATGGAAAGAAAGACATAGGGTCGGGAAGCAAGGCCCTTTGGTTCAACCTCAACATGTGCAACAAAAAAATATCGTATCTTTGTCACCATTCATTTGGTAGCACAAGGAAGAGAAACAAATTATTTTGTTATTCATTTTCCAATCATCTATGCAATAGGGAAGAAGAAGCAAACTTTCTCCATTCATCGCATGTGTAATACATTCATCTAGTTGTGCAAGAAGAGGAATTATGTTGCTCTTTCCTTCACTTGCATGACTATAGTTGCTTGAGGAGGATGTCATTATTTTTTTTCTTTGAAAACTTTTTTTTTTGAGCTAGAGGTATAATCATATTAATAGATTATTGACATACCTCATTATTAGATGCATTCTAAATTGGAACATCATGCTTATTTTTATCTTTTACTAGTTGGGTAATTTTAAGTTTCAACTCATGTTACATTATTATTATAACTTTTGTATCATAGTAATCCAAATTTATAATGTATGTACTACTCATAAATTGTTATGAATAGAGAATAAACAATGAAAGAAATAATAAGTCCACTTTATCTAATTAAAAAATGAAAGTGTCTAGAATTTGTTTTTTATGTCATACGAAATAAATAAAGGTAGATAACGATAGAACATTATAAGAGAGATCTTGTGAATATATAAACAGCATATCAATGTTTGTTATGATTCATAGCATCATCAACAAATTAAGCAACAGTGTTCATTTGATAGTTATCTAAGTATTTAAGAAATAGAGAGAAAATACTAAGAAAAACACAATGCAAAAAAGTCTTAAAGAAATGTTTAATTAATTAGGTTTGATATTTTATCATGGTTTAAAAAGCTTCACTAATAAGTAATTGGTGCATAAAGAGTTATTCTTTACATTTTCTTCCTTTTCCAAGCAATTTATTAATATTAATATAATTTGCAACAATAGGAATACATGTTTCATGCCCTTTAATTTCAATGTAGTTAAACACATCAAGCCTTAAACGCATTTTGTCCTAAAAGGTATTATTATCGGAAAAAAAATATGTTGTTATATTTTTTTTCTCGGATCATCTATGCAAAAAAGAGGAAGTAAAGCTGTGCAAGAAGAACTACATGTCTCTTTCTTTTTGGCCATTTAAGAAAAGAATGTCATTTTTTCTTGTGTTCAAAAGCTTCTTTGGAGAACCAGAGGATAATTAGATGGTAAATGATTGATATAGCTCGTTGCAAAGTGCAACTTAAATTTGATCAACATATTTGTTTTTATTTTTTATTACTTCGGTAATTTTAAATTTCAAATCATGTTACACTACTAACATAACTTTATTAACGTGTTAATCCAAGTTTGCATGCAATGTATGTATTACATGCAATCTTTATGAAGTGCAAAAAAATCAGAAAAAACAAATAAGAAAAATAATCAAATATAATTCCTTTAAAATTGAAATGAGGATACTAGAGGATTATATGGGTAATTTGAAAAATATATAAATAACATATCAATGTTTGATAGCATCGCCAACAACTTGAACAACATGACACTTTTGGTGTTGGCAAAAAAAAATGTATCAATAAGGTTTTAATTAATTATGTTTCTTCTTTTATCATTAGTAAGCTTGATGCTTAGATGATTTAGTGTTTAGTCTACATTTTTTTTCTTTCTTATTTGTGAGAGCAATTTATTAACATATTAATAACTTGCATCACTAAGATTATATATTTCGTATCCATTAATTTCGGTGTAGCCAAACACATTAATATCTAAATATTATTTTATCCTAAAAGATATTATTAAGAGACCTACTTAAGCCATAGGAAAAGTGGCCCTTCCCGTAATGTTATAAATGTATACAAAATAATAATAATAATAATAATAATAATAATAATAATAATAATAATAATAATAATAATAATAATTTTAGAATCCGTATACGTTATAATTTATATTTGTACTATGTGGAGTTACAAAATTAATTTCGTGTATTAATAAGATTTTAAATATCCTTTAAATTCTTTGGTTTCATAAATAGGGAGTCAATTAAAAACTCTCTTTTGATTTTTGCGCAAACTGGCAAAAATCAGATTACTAATGCATGAACGAATATCAAAATAAATATGTATGATATTGCATACATACAAAAACAAAGTCTATATTGAGGAATATTCTATGTTATAGACTATAAATAATTTTATAAAAGTAAAATGCAGGTTAATCCACGAATACTTAAAAATTTAAATATAAACTATTATATAACAAAACTCAGATGCACAATTATTAAATATTTATTTTGATGTTTTAGTTTTAAAATTATGAAAAATTTGATATATTTTTATGTATGAAGAAAAAAAAGAATGACGCGACCTTTCTGTTGAAACAGAGGAAACGAAGCTGCTAACAGTTTCTACAAATCTGGCTTGCGCAGCTCTGAGAACCATGGCGTTCTGCGGACGACCTCCTCCTCCTGTTCTTCTACTCCTACCTTGTGTTATTTTGTTCCGTCTCTGTGTTCCTTTCTCTTTGTTCGAGCTCCAGCGGACTTCCATTTCAGGTTTGTTGTTGTTCTGTTTGGCTTTTTCTTTTTTTTTTTCTTTCCGTTTATCCTTGTCCACTTCCAGAAAATCCTGCGATACATGAATCATTAGTATTCATATCCTGAATTAATTTTCCAGTTTTCCATTGATAATGTGCATCAAAATATGATCTTGAAAACAAAAACAATTTTTTTTTTCTGAGGAAAGATGATATATTTCGTCTTGAAAAGGTAAGATTTTTGTGCAGTTCATAGGTGATTTCTATAGCAAAGATGAGTTCTTTTTTTATCTGGGAAAAAAATGGTTCTGTAGGTGGAGATTCCGGAAGCGGTCTGATAAGGAGGAGGGTTGTGGCTGAGGTGCCGCCGTCCTCCGGCAATGCCCTCGCCGGGAACGGATCATTTATATTGGCGGCCGGAAGGACAAATAGGAAAGATCCTACTAATGGGTTTAAGCGTTATACGGGAGGTTGGGACATCAAGAATGTTCATTACTGGGCTGTGAGTTCATCATCTACGTCGCCATACTGTTCCATTTATGCGTCACCATTTTTTGTTGTTTCAAGTTGTTCCATGATTGTTTCTTCTCTGAATCTGTTGGCAGTCTGTGGGTTTCACGGCTGCTCCGCTTTTCGCCATCGCTGCTGCCTGGTTCGTGCTATTCGGGTTAATTTTGTTGCTGGCCTGTTGCTGTTACTGCTGTTGCCGGGGCCGGAGTTATTCCTATTCTCGCCAGGCATATGTGCTCTCTCTAATTCTGCTTATAGTCTTCACCTGTGCTGCAATGTAGGCTGCTCTGCAATTTTCTAGTTTCTTTCCTTTTTGGTTTACATGGAATCTTTTCTGTTGAATTATGTTTCTCTTCAGCATTGGGTGTGCAATTCTGTACAAAGGTCAGGGGAAGTTCCACAGCAGCGTCTCAAGGACATTGGATTTTGTCCTTGATCAGACAAACACAACAGTAGGAAACCTAAGAAATTTCGCAAGTAGTTTAGACGCTGCGGAGAACATCGGAGTTGATCAAGTCCGGCTATCAGCTACCGATAAGGCTCAAATTAGTGATCTGCGGAAGAAGGTCGACTCGGCTGCCAACGCTCTCGCTAGCAAGACATTGGGCAATTCAGACCAAATTCGTGGCATTCTCAATAAAGTGTAATGAGCATTCCTGTTTATATCATTCTAAGGTGAATTTTCCATACTATGAAGAATATGTTTCTTGATATTTGTTTCACATGTTTTGCTAATGCAGGGGTTTGAGTTTGATCATAATTTCTGCAGTCATGTTGGGTTTGGCATTTCTTGGATTCTGTGAGTATTTTTCATCTTGGTGAAGAATACCTATTTTCTGTAGTAAGTAACCAGGCATATTTTAACTCATTGAATTCAATTTGCTTACTTTTGCAGTGTTCTCTATATATGGATTGACGTTCTTTGTCTCTATGTATGTGAGATGTTTCCAACTTCAATGTTGTTCAATGCATTTTCAAATCTCTCTCTTTTCTTCTATGTGATGATGTTTAGATGAAATTTTCTTATGTCTCTCTCATAATTTTTTTTTCTTTAACTCCTGAAGTCTAGCAGTTGCTGGATGGATACTTGTTGCTGGAACTTTTATCTTGTGCGGGGTTTTTCTTCTTTTGCACAAGTAAGTATGATAGATCTATTATTATATTCAATTAGGCATGCCTCATTGTTTTGATGCAGTTGGCGTTTGATGATGATGATTGATGTAATATCCTTATCTACTTTCATTTGTTTTATCACAAACTGCAATACATTCTTGTTTCATAAACATTTGGTTATGTGCTTTACACCTCTTATTTCTTATGTGGGTTATGTTATTCAATACTTCTTGATTTCTTTACTTTCATCGGCAATACATGGTCAACAAGAATGATGTTAGGAAATCATTCTCTTCTGATTCATAGTTTATGCCGTCAATAATCTTTGGTTATATTAGTTTAACTGGTTTCTGCTGAACTGCCAATAAATATCATATCGCAATGATCAAATCCCTTGTATTAGTTTGATTGGTATGCGTTGACCACTACTTCATATTGACATTTAACAATCAATTGTTTGCAAATTGGTCAAGTATTTTTATGGTGTCATGAAAGATTTTGAATATCTTGAACCAGTGGTTATTCTTCTGAAGAACAAGGCCCCTAAAATGCATTACTATTTTTCTGTGGGCCAGTAGCAGGTAGAGATTTCATTGTCCTTTGCAAACAATTCATATGGTCAAATGATAGTTCAACTAGAATAATAGTTCCACAAGCCACTAGCAGGTAGAAATATCATTGCAGTTTGATGTCATGCACGAATATTGGCTTTTGGTTTTGGAGATTCCAGTCAAACAGCCAATAGATCAATGTAAAAGGATTGCAGATGTAGTCCATGTTTTCTGAGATTTTGTTGTTTCGCAATTCGTGGTGCCTGTTTCTATTCTGGTTGTCAATATATTGATGAATTATGATTTCCTGCTGATTAATTATTTTGTTTTCTAATATAAGCCTTATTTTGTGTTTCAAATACCTTAATAATTGCCAATCTACTGATACTGTTTCTCTCTGTCCTTGGCTTATATCTCACGGGCCTTTGTTTATTCCAGTGTGGTGGCAGACTCATGTGTTGCCATGGATGAATGGGTTGCTCATCCTTGGGAAAACTCAGCACTCGATTCTATAATTCCCTGTGCTGATGTTGCAACTGCCAACCAATCCTTCTACAAAAGCAAGGAGTATACCTCCAAGCTGGTCAATATTGTTAACATGATCATCAACAATGTGTCCAACAGGAACTACCCTCCTGGTTTCCCTCTTTACTACAACCAGTCTGGTCCATTGATGCCTATTCTCTGCGACCCATTTACCCCTGACTTGAATAGGCGTATGTGCGACACTGCTGAAGTTGATTTCAGCAATGCAAGGAAGGTGATTTACTTACTTTTTCGGTAATAATACAGTGATGATTTCTTGAACCTAGGAACATGTTATCTGAAAGATAAATCGTGGTCCTAGTATAGCTAGCTAATCAATATACACCAAAATTTTAGTGCTTAATGCGACACACTTAACTGTAGATTTTATGGATCTAATCTAGGAAAACTGTATCTTCTTCCGTTATATGCAGGTATGGAAAGGATATGTTTGTCAAACTGCTGTTGTTTCTGGTTCTGAGATATGCATTACTACCGGTCGGATCACTCCGGCGATGTATCAGCAAATGGCAGCAGCTGTGAATGTGAGCCAAGGATTGTATCTTTATGGACCATTCCTCAGTCAATTGCAGGACTGCAGCTTTGTCCGGGAAGCATTCACTTCAATTTCAACAAATAACTGCCCTGACCTTGAATTATACAGCAAATGGACATACATTGGTCTGGTGACGGTGTCGGCGGCGGTGATGCTATCCCTGCTCTTCTGGGTGATCTATGCTCGGGAGAGGCGACATAGGAAGTATGACCAACAGTTGATCACTTGGAATTGTCGGTCTCGAAACAAGGCTCCTTGAGGTTTCCTGGAAAAATTGTGGATGTGTACAGTTGGAGAAACCACAAGTAACATCATTTGATGAGCTACTACGTGCTCTTTTTTGTCAGTACTACGCTAATTTATCTTCTTCCATAAAAGAAAATTCACCTTTGATGGATCCTAACACCTCAAGACAACCTTAATTTGCCATGTCCGGTATTTGACACTTGAATTTTGTTTGTGACAGATTAATGTCATACAATTCTCTCCTGCTCCTTTTTTCTCTTTTGGTTTATAGATGTTCTTAGCTTTTAATTATGACCTAGATTATGGCTGAAAAGTTGCAACCTTCTGGTTATCGCCGGCCATGCTTCAAAGAACAACCGGAGCTTAGCCCAGCAAGTCTTTGTCAGATAACCTTGTACAAGTGATAAAGGTTAGAAAGAGGTAATACTGTAATAAAAGATGGAATGTACTGAATTATTATTAAACTCATATTTGAATGAAAATTTTATAATAATAAATGAGCTAAATTATCGGGACATATTTAATAAAAATTTAGAAATATACATATGAAAAAATAATTTATATAAAAATCACTTTTACTTTTTACTATAAATCTATTATTTATAACTTCGAATAAATATATAATGTTGTATATCTATTTGATTTTCCACTTACTCTTTTTTTTTCTCATTTTTTTCTTATGTATTTGTTCTCTTTCCTATTCATATGTCTTACTATTGTGATGATTAGAATTTTTAAATACACACCAAGATTAACTCTATGGGAAAGAAAAAGACATCGAAAAATGTATAAATATTCGAGGAAAAGATAACATGATAAAAATGATGATGACATTCAAGGAATCCACAATTTTATGACAAAACCAGCACAAAAAACAACATGAATGAATAGAAATTAAATAGATGAGATTAAAAATAATTATAAAATAAGATAAAAGAGATAAATCAACCAATGAAAGTGAATGCATTTTCTATCACAAATTAAAGAAGAATGTCATCTTAAATAAATTAGGAAAGAATCATAAAGACCTCTAAAAAAATGTATCCATTCTTATTCCACCAATTCAATAAATGAAAAAAATTAGAGCTTGACCCACCCTCCAAATTTCTTATGACTTCTACAATTTAATTTACTCCACACATCCATCTTCCACCTTATTACCCCTATCACTTTATTCCTCCTATTACCATAATCCAAATAAGCTTTGAATCCTAATAAGATTAGGTGAAAGCAAAAGCAAAAATTCTTATTATCTCAAACTTAATAAATACAAGCTAACTTATAGTTAAATGGTCATGATGGCATCTGCAAGTAATAAGAAAAATGAGAAAATAACAAAAAAAAGTTTCTAGGAGAAATGATAATGTATGTGTTAAGAGAATAACAGTGAAGAAATATTTTTCTATATTCATTCTGGTAAGCATGTACATTTATATATAGTACATTGATGGATCAGAATAATAATCAATAATATATGATCTAACCAGATATTGTTATCCAATCTAATCTAGATAATATCAAATCTAAATAATAATAACAATCAAATTTAGATAAAATTAATCCACTTTACAATTGATAAGATTACATTCACTAGCACGCCCTTGTAAACTAAGCTTCCTCGAGATCAAAGTCTGAGTTTGTCCCGCAAGAACTGAAAGTGAGCACCAAAAAATGGCTCGGTTAGAATGTCTGCAAGATTGTCTTTGAAGAGATAAAACGGACAGCAAGGCGACGATTGGAGATCTCATCACAAACAAAAGTGATAATCAACATTGATATGCTTTGTGCACGCATGACAAATTGGATTTGTAGAGAGATATGTGGCACCAATGTTATCACACCAAAGAATTGGAGGATAGATGGCATGCAAACCAAGTTTCATGAGCAAGAACCTCAGCCATAAGAGTTCAGTTGTGACATCTGCTAAAGCTTTATACTCGAATTTCATTGACGAGCGAGAGATTGTTCTTTGTTTACACGCTGACAAGAGATGAGATTAGTGCCAAAGAAAATAACAAATTCTCCAAACGCGAATCATCATCACTAAAAATATGAAGAGTGTGAGTGTGATTATTAGGAGCTAGAAAAATGCCAAGATGACTATACCCCACAGATAACACAAAATTCATTTCACAGCTTGCTAATGATATGTGGATGGATTATGCATAAATTAACAAATGTCAAACAAAGCTGACCACATAGGAAACATCAGGCATGTTGATTGTCAAATATTATAAGGCGCCAACAACTTGGCGATATAATTGTGGGTCAACAAAGAAGAGTCGGAATCCTTAACCAGTTTTGTAAAAGACCCAAGATTTTGTATTTGTCATGCCATTGCGGTGTAGAAAATCCATAATATACTTAAGTTGAGATAGAAGTAGACCATTGTCATGTCAGAGTACTTCAACACCAAAAAAATAATCCAGATTGCCAAGATCATGAATTGCAAAGAGTTAGCTTAGATAGGAAATGAAATTGTTAATGTGATCCACATGAGAATCAGCGATGATAATATCATCAACATAAACTAACATAGTGAGAAGAATTTCTTATTTCAAAACATAAAAAGTAAATAGTCAGTTGCAGAAGTAAAAAAAACATAAGCAATAAGAGTAGATTGTACCTTTTGAAACCATGGATGCGGAGCCTGTTTTAATTCATAAATAGATTTGCGAAGAAGACACACATAATCAGGGTGGTTCTCGTCAGAAAACTCAGGAGGTTGGGACATGAAGACTTCCTCACTTAAATTTCCATAAAGGGTGAAATGTGCTGAATTATTATTAAACTCATATTTGAATGAAATTTTATAATAGTGAATGAGCTAAATTATCGGGTCCTATTTGAATAAAATTTTTAGAAATATAAATATAAAAAAAATAATTTATATAAAAGTTGTCACTTTTACTTTTTACTATAAATCTATTATTTATAACTTCGAATAAATATATAATAATATACATCTATTTGATTTTTCACTTACTCCATTTTTTTCTCATTTTTTCTTATGTATTTGTTCTCTTTCCTATTCATATGTCTTACTATTGTGATAATTAGAATTTTTAAATACATGCCAAGATTAACTCTTTGGGAAAGAAAAAGACATCGAACAATGTATAGATATTTGAGAAAAAGATAACATGATGATGACATTCAACAAATCCACAATTTTATGACAAAACCAGCACACAAAAATAAACATGAATGAATAGAAATTAAATAGACGAGATTAAAAATAATTATAAAATAAGATGAAAGAGATAAATCAACCAATGAAAGTGAATGCATTTTCTATCACAAATCAAAGAAGAATGTCATCTTAAATAAATTAGGACATAATCATAAAGACCTCTACAAAAAAATAGCCATTCTTATTCCACCAATTTAATAATTGAAAAAAAATTTAGAGCTTGACTCACCCTCCAAACTTCTTATGACTTCTACAATTTAATTTATTCCACACATCGATCTTCCACCTTATTACTCATATCACTTTATTCCTCCTATTACCACAATCCAAATAAGCTCTTAATCCTAATAAGATTAGGTGATAGCAAAAGCAATAATTCTTATTATCTCAAACTTAATAAACACAATCTAACTTATAGTTAAATGGTCATGATGGAATCTGCAAGTAATTAGAAAAATGAGAAAAATAACAAAAAAAAAATGGTTTCTGGGAGAAATGATGATGAATGTGTTAAGAGAATAACAATGAAGAAATATTTTTATATATTCATTATGATGTGTCTGTACATCTATATATAGTACATTGATGGATCATAATAATAATCAACAATATTAGATGTAACTAGATAATGTTATCCAATCTAATCTAGATAATATCAAATCTAGATAATGATAACAAACAAATCTAAATAACATTAATCTACTTTACAATTGATAAGATTATATTCACTAGCACGCCTCCGCAAACTCAGCTTCCTCGAGATCAAAGTCTGAGTTTGTCCCGCAAAAACTTAAAGCGAGCACCAGAAAATGGCTCGGTTAGAATATCTACAAGATTGTCTTTGGATGAGATAAAGCGGACAACAAGGTGACGACTGGAGACCTCATCACAAACAAAGTGATAATCAACCTTGATATGCTTTGTGCATGCATGAAAAATCGAATTTGTAGAGAGGTATGTGGCACCAAGTTATCACACCAAAGAATCGAAGGAGAGGTGGCATACAAACCAAGGTCCATGAGCAAGGACCGTAGCCATATGAGCTCAGTTGTGGCATCTGATAAAGCTTTAATACTCAAATTCCGTTGGCGAGCGAGAGACTATTCTTTATTTACAAGCTTATCAAGAGATGAGATTGGTGCTAAAGAAAATAACAAATCCTCCAAACGACTTGCGATCATTTTGACATCCAACCCAATCAACATCACTAAAAAATATGAAGAGTGTGATTGTGATTAGGAGCTAGAAAAAATTCAAGATGACTTGTACTCCCTGCAAAATTCGTTTCACAGCTTGCCAATGATCTGTGGATGGATTATGCATGAATTGACAAACAAAGCTAACCGCATATGAAACACTAGGTCTGGTGATTGCCAAATATTGTAAGGCGCCAACAACTTGGCGATACAATTTTGAGTCAACAAAGGAAAAGTCAAAATACTTAACCAGTTTTGTAGAAGACCCAATAGACGAGGAAACTGATTTTGTATTTGTCATGCTAGTGTGGTGCAGAAAATCCAGAATATACTTATGTTGAGAGAGAAGTAGACCATTGTCATGTCGGAATACTTCAACAACAAGAAAGTAATCCAAATTTCCGAGATCATGAATTGCAAAGAGCTGGCTTAGATAGGAAATGAAATTGTTAATGTGATCCACACGAGAACCAGTGATGATAATATCATCAGCATAAACTAACATAATGAGAAGAATTCCTAATTTTGAAACATAAAAAGTGAATAGTCAGTTGTAGAAGCACAAAAACCATAGCAATAAGAGCATATTGTAGATTTTGAAATCATGCATGTGGAGCCTATTTTAATTCATGAATAGATTTGTGAAGTAGACACACATAATCAGGATGGTTCTCATCAGAAAATCCAAGAGGTTGGGACATGAAGACTTCCTCACTTAAATTTTCATGCATGAATGCATTGCCGACATATAGTTGGCGAAGAGGCCAATTCTCAGAGATAACAAGAGACAAAACCAAATGAATTGTGGTGGATTTGTCAACTAGGCTAAAAGTTTCCGAATAATCAATGATGGTTGTTGATGGAATCCCTTGGCCACTAGTGGGCTTGTAGCAATCGATAGTGTCAGGAGACTTGGTGTGAAAAATCCACTTGCAACCAAGAATATTCATTCTTGGACGGCGAGGGACTACACCCATGTGCCATCGAAACGCATTTAACTCTTCAACCACTATCGAGCGCCAGTGAGGAATTTTAATGGCAGAAGAGTGGCACGTCGAAGTAAAATCCTAGGAAGAAATAGTATGCAACACATGTGAACCTTGAAGACCTATGAGTTTCTTATAATTTCGGCGAGTCCCTTGCCAAAGTGTCATGTGCTGCTAAGGTGATGATGTAGATGGAGAAGAGTTGCGCGAAGTATCAGTAGGATGAAGAGGAACCAGCAGAAGAAGACGTGCTTGAGACCAGTGAATCAGTAGAGTGACTGGGAGGTCGAGGAACATTAGTGGAAATAGTGAGGCAAGGCGAACTGGAAATGGAAGTGGACGATGAAGGAAATAAGGAGTGAGAAGAAAAGGAAAAGCAAGTCTCATCAAATTTAACATGACGCGCATAATATATTCTATCAGTGGTCATATCCAAGCACCTATAACCATGGAAAGAGGACAGATAACCAAGAAAAATATATTTCGTTGAACGAAAAGAGAACTTGTGACGATTATAGGGACGCAAATAGGGATAAGCGGCACATCCAAACATTTTCAAAAACATATAAGACGGAGGCTTATTGAAAAGTTTTTCAAAAGGACAGATGTTATCTAACACCACAGAAGGTAATCAATTTATTAAATAAATTGCAATTTCAAAAGCAAATTGCCAAAACCGATGAGGTACATGAGAATGTGCAAGTAAGGCTAAAGCAGTTTGGCATGGCGGATTTTTCATTCAATGGCACTATTTTGCTCATGAGTGTGAGGACAAATTAAATGATGTTGAATACCACAAGAGATAAATGCGAGTGAAGTGCTCTAAATTCTCCACTAGAATCAGAATGAAAAGAATGAATCTTATGTGAAAATTGGCATTCAACCAAGGCTTGAAAGGAAAGAAAAATCGACTTGACATCAGATTTATTATAAAACAAAAATATCAAATAAATTTGGAAAAGTCATCTAAAAATAAAATAAAATAACGATGTTCCTGAGATGATAAAAGTGGAGCAGAGTCCAAACATCATCATAAAGAAAATCTAATGGAGCACTACTACATGATGTGATTGGCAGAAGTCATTGGCGAGAAAACTTTGCAAGATGACATGCATCACATGAGCTGATGGATGAGTAACCTGAGGTGCTAGAGCCTGATGAAAGAGAATGCAAGACTTTGCGGACAGTCTAGGATGTTGGATGACCTAGACGGTTGTGCCATTCAAGTGGAAAGAGGAGGGCAAAGGGAGAAGTACGCGATACCGACGCTTGAGGGAGGCGATAAAGGCCATGCCTATTGGGGCCTTAAAGCAGGACTTTGTGCGTGTGACAATCCTTAACAAGAAAAGAAAGTATGATGAAATTTTAAATAGCAATTGTTATGAGCTGTAAATTAAGAAATAGATAACAAGGATTTGGAGATGGAAGAGACGCGTAAAATATTACGAAGTAGAAGAGGAGAACTGGAGGAGGGAAGAGAGGAGTGTCCAATATGACTGATTCCTAATCGCAAACAATTTCCAATCTGAATTTGCTGCAATCCATCCTAAGATGCAGATGTATGTAGATATTGCAGGTCCGACATTGACATATGTGTTGCACCAGTATCAGGAATCCAATCACTATAAAAGCCTAGTGCTGGAAGGAACCAGCAGACGTTGTAGTGGAAGCTATGTAGGCACGTTGTGTCGATGAAGCTGCAGAAGTCGAAGTATATACCGATTATGGATGACGAAACCTGCACTTATAAGGACTATGCCCGTGAAGACCACACATAGGGCAAGTATCACGTCTTGAGGCAGCAAGACGACCACGACTTTGTTAGATCCCCGTCCATGACTTCGATTAGATGAATATGATGGAGGCATAGAAGGGGATGAAAAATTGGCAGATAGTGGAAAAGTTGTGTCAATTGGACGATGCATCACTGCAAGTCGGATTTCATGGCTGACAAGAATGTTGTGAAGTTCAGAATAAGAAATATGTTCTAGTCTATATGAAAGAGATGTAATGATATTATCAAAATCTGGTCCTCATTTCTAAAACATAATGGCATTGAATTGAGGAGTGAAAACCGAGTGACCTGCTGTTACCAACTCATCTACGAGATATTTCAATTGTCATAGATAAGAGACTATTGAATTATCTCCTTTTTTGAGAGGGGGCGCCAAAGGCCTGGTGAAGAGAACTCCATACCAAATAAAATGTGTCCAATCCAATCGCATGAGAATGTACTTTCTTAGAAAGAGAATAGATGATCCAACTGAGCATAAATTGATCTTTGCGAACTCATTCGGTATACACTAGATTGGGTGTTCCATTAGAGACTAAAGCAGAACCAGAAGACATGATTGGGGAGGCAGCTAACATAGATGGTGGGCAAACAGAGGTGTCATCAATAAATCTATAGAGATCAAGGTTGCAAAGCAAAGGAAAGAACTGCATCTTTCAAAGAAGATAATTGGTTGGAGTTAGTTTAATGGAGAGTGCATGATGAATCTGTTCAAGAGATGACAAACTCGTGGGTAATGCAGGAAGAAAGAAAAAGGAGAGAAAAATTATTGCTCTGATACCATGTTAAGAGAATAATAATAAAGAAATATTTTTTTTGTTTATTCTGATGTGTCTGTACATATCTATATATAATACATTGATGGATCAAAATAATAACCAATAATATTTAATCTAACTAGATATTGCTATCCAATTTATTTTAAATAACATCATATCTAAATAATGATAATAATCAAAATTAGATAACATTAATTCATTTTACAATTGATAAGATTATATTCACTAACAGTATGAGTGATTATTTTTTTAGCCTAATTAATGACCTTATTGCAATTTAGGGTAATCAATAACCTTGATAAACGAAATGGAAGTCACAAATCCAAAAACTGCAAGATGAATCTTTGATTGGGCCCATTGGGATATCTTTCTCCAAATAGTCAATGGCAACTTTCAGTTATAAATTGCAACGATATGACAATAAAAACTCAGCGCTGGATTAACGAATCATCATAAGATCAGATTAATCAGATATGTTACTCGGATAAAATCATCATTTATAATAGTGTTATAAACTTGCTGTGTACGTCATATTATATTATATGATAACATTGTCTGTTAAAAAGTAGCAAATGCATGAATTGCTTGACTTTGAAAACTATCGTACCCAATGCATGCAACATTAGAAAAAAAAACTTCCACACGTGACCCTCTTTACATCCATGATCAAAAGAGGTCACCAATTTTCAAATGTAAAGCGAATATTTAACATAGAACTCTAAATTATTTTAATTTTTCACAATTTCATTAAGAATATATAACCAAAAAAAACCCAAGTTACATCTATAAAGATAAAAAAAAGGTTTTGATCTATTTATGTCCAGATACTATGAAATTCTTGTGGGAAAAAAGCAGGGCGAAGTTGATGATGATGTTTAGCAATTAAATATTTCTTAAGGATTTTATTAAGTAATAATAATCACTACAAGAAAACTATATTTTTGAGACCAATATTTTAGAGATAAATTATACTTTAGTCCATAAAAATATTTATTAGGGACCAACTAGAAGTTTGTCTCAAATTTATAATATTTTTGGGAACCAAAATTTTATTGGTGTCAAATATAAAGATATTAAGGACCAATTATAATATTAGTGTCTAATAGTCTTAAATAAAGTATGGCTTTTAGGAAGTTTTTATTAATCGGTAATTTAGATCACCACTAAAATAGAGTATCACTTTATAAATTATCGGTAATATTATATATAGCGTTTGGTAAGTAGCAAAAACATAAATTATAATTTAAATTATAAAATAAAAAATTACTAAATACTCTCTAAAATTGTTGAATTAAAATAAATATAAACAAAAAATATAAAATAAAAAAATGAGTTAAGTCAAAATATGAGTTTATATTATCAATCATTTGTAAAATAATTAAAAAAATTAGAAGATAATATTGAACACTATTATTTTGTAATAAACTATAAATATTTTTAAAATTTGATTGAAGGGATAATTTTGTCAAAAATGCATGTCATCTTGTTGGTAATTTGAAAAGACATCTTCTATGGGTGCTATCTTCATTACCAGTGAGGTGGTAATTTAAATTATCAGATAAGTAAAAATCACCGATATTTGTTGCAGCCAAACATGGTAATATAGTGGATCCTGAGAATTTTAAATTAAATAACCGATAATTTATCTGGATTATCTCATATCAAATGTCCCTTAAAACTAATATTATGATATTGGTCCTTAAAGTTAGCTTATAGGGACTGAATTAATGGTCTCTAATGAATGATAGCTTTGCAGATCAATAATTCAGTTCTTACCATCCATTTGGGAATAATGATTCAGATAACCCTAAATAAAAAAAAATAGTCTCTACCAAAAAGATTTCCTAACACTCTTGGCGATCACCGTAGGTCCATCATAATCCTGACAGAGGACCCCGTCACAATTTCTTCGTGCATCACCGACGATCAGAAGATCCGTGGGCGATTAGTATGGATCAGATTTCTTCCTCCATTGAGTGTTTCACCGGTGATTAGCATTGCCGATGATCATTGCAAATGTCCGCTGCTCCTGTTCGTGCATCTTAGCCGGCAACCAACTGATCTTCTCCGGCCATCCAACAACAATCCTCTCCTTCTCGGTCATCGTTAACTCAATAGAGGAGAACCCGTCGATAGAGTTATACGCCTTCAAAGTAGGTACAAATCTGCACATCATCATCTTTTTTGTTCATTTTTGAAATATCTGCACTACATGTCATCATCTCTTTGATTCATTTTTGAAATTTCTGCACACCATCTCTCTCTCTCTCTCTCTCTCTCTCTCTCTCTCTCTCTCTCTCTCTCTCTCTCCAAGCACCTCATATTAAGGATGAAGTAGCTATATGAATTGTTGATGTTTTTGCTTTGGCTTGAGTAAAAAGTATCTGTATTTGAGTGTCATCTGTCTGTTTGTAGTTTTGCCTGAATGAGCATAGATACTATGAAAGGTCAACATTTTAATGACTCATGTATATTATTGTTACGTTCTGAAAACTTCGATAAATTAAAGTTTCTCATATGTATTTGAAGCATTGACATCATCACGTAGTTATTTGAAATAATAGAGTTACATCAAGCCATCAATTATTCTGGTTTTTTATATAAATTAGATCATTACTAATCAAAACCATATAGCAACTCACATCAGTTATTCTGGCAGTTGCCTTGCACTAGTAGGTAAGCAAAAAAAAAATCCTATGAATCAATGGCACATATAGCTTGATTGTTACCCTTTACATCTGGAGTTACATGTAGCTTGATGATCAAAATCTGTTTTTTTTTCTGATTAGGAAAGAAATGAATGCTGCAGAAAAAAATAGAAATGACTGATAAAAATATCTGCACATCAGATCCATTTCTGAAATATATGGATTCCATGACAACTTTAAATGATTTTCCAGCTTGATGATCAGAATCTGTTTTTCCCTGATTAGGAAATAAATGAATGCTGCAGAAGAAATAGAAATGACTGATAAATGTGTTTTCTTCCCTTGACCTATACTTACTATATTTTGTGGTTTTCTAGTGTTGTATCAAATGCTATATTTTGTGCATAGCACACACTATAGAAATATAATGTTTGTTGAACATTTCAGTGATGTTTGTTTAATTTCTTTTCATTTCAGTGTTGCTAATTAATTCTAGGATCAGAATTTTCCATGCTCATGGCCAACATGATATAAGGAGAAATGTTGCTATTACTGTTGTGTGTTTGCCTCTGTATTGAATGAGTTCTTGCAGTAAGATGCACGTACAACTTCAGTGGCTAGCCATGTTCCAAGGAAGAAACTTTGAACCTATTTTTGTGGCAGCGTAGTCCAATAAAAATGTTTGCATAAGTTGTTGCAGATTTTAAATATTTGATTTTTTGCTTAATAAGTTGTGGTGTGCCTATAATTACTATATTTTGTAGTTTTCTAGTATTGTATCAAATACTATATACCTCACAGAAATATTTTTAAAGCTCACGATCCAACCTTAATTCCAAGTGAAATTTGATTTGCATGAGATTACTCTATTGTTATAGTGACAGGGTGTTAGGTTTGAAGTTCTTATGTATAAAGTACTTTCTTATGTATAAAGTACAGCATCAATCTGATATCTCATCAGGTAATCTATAAAATAAAAAATTATGGCGTAGCCCAATATTCTTTAATCCTTCTAGGAATTTCTTAGTTGAATTGTTGTTACCTGACTACTACTAAACAAGCGCTATAGCCTGTAGTCTACAGGAAACCTACTTTAGTTGGGCTATGTGTAAATCTGGTAAAAAGTAATTCTATGAATGTAGAAGCATTAGTATCAATTTGAGATTTGTGTGTGAATAAATTAGTGAAGATTCAGATAGCATAACAGTGAGACATTTGACCTTATTCAAAAGGGGCCTGAAATCCTGAACGCAGCTGTAACTACCCAGATTTCATCCCCAATTTATCTCCAAACTTAACTCAAATTTTATCCTCTCATAAGTTTAATCTCCTCAGATTTATTTCCTCCAAATATATTTCCATAATTAGAAGATTAAAGATTTTATCTCCTCAGACTTTTATCTCCTCACAAAGTTATCTCCTCAGATTTTTATCTCCTCACAAAGTTATCTCCTCAGATTTTTATCTCCTCACAAAGTTATCTCCTCAGATTTTATTTCCCCA
>LTAE01005431.1:0-20880 GCA_001647135.1 Pontederia paniculata
TGACAAGTCTTTTGAAGTGCTTTTCATAGCGGTCGACCGCTAACCTAGAGCGGTCGACCGCTCTATCTGAGAAGTCCATTTTTTTTAGTTTTGAACCTGTGAGCTGCACAACTTAATACACAATTAAACACCTTTAATCACATACTTTTGCTATCATCAAAACACATGGGGTGGAACCTTTGAACCAACACCCTGGACTATTTTTTTCTTTCCTCTTAATCTCATTTGTCGATTGGTTGCTGCTGGACTAAGTTTGTTCTTAATCCATGCTGGTGTTTGGTTGACATTACTAAATCTTTGGAACATAAGTGGGAATTTGACTGTTATTCTTTTTAAAGTGACAATATTTTCCTTCCATTATAAGAAGCAAATATTTAATTTTTTTTTTCTCATCCCATGCGATTGCACAATCTCGATAGTGTTTCTGAATATGATAGATCAACATGCCAAAAGTCAATTGTGTGTTTTTCTTTTTATTCATTTGTCTCAACGGACACCAGCCATTCATTCTTATTTTTCTCAAGCACATCACCATAAACAAGCAAGTGATAACATTGCACACAAAAGTTCAATCCACACATCTTGCACAAATAAGTTATTGCATCAAATAACTAGAACATGAAATGGACTATTTTTTAGAACACAAGCATCATCCTTCATTCAACTTAGATGACCAAAAAAGAAACATCAAACATACTAATATATTATAAAAAATAATATAACTAATGTGAAACCTAATCCACAACAACAAGAACTTAAATTCATACATGCCACCAATTATCTCAATCTTAATAAAATTGCAAGTGAAACACAATACCACAATCATAAAATATAGAAAGGATGACAATATTCAAAGTTACATGTTCACAATTGTTTGTTAAACAATAAAATTGGACATTCTTGTGCCTTATCATGCTTCGAAGAAAATTTGAATGGTAACACTTCAAGCCTACATACAAAAAAAGTCAGAATACAATTTGTTAGAACCTTAACTTCATGAATGCTATAAAATATATAAAGAAAATAACAAATATATACCTTGAAGTTGCCAATATTCATTTGTAATCAAAGTTTAAGTGGCTCTCATATTACTTCCCGCAAATAAATAACATATCATGCAATGCATTTATGTTAAATATACACAAATATGAATAGAAATACTACAAAGTAGTACGTACTCCCACGATTCCGTTGTGCATTCCACATTCTTGTACTTATGTTCCCACGAAGTTGCTCACCCATATTACCTTCTTCATTTCCAGCTGGGATGGTTGGAAAAATATCCCCAGCGTCGACGTCTGTAGGGTCAGGGACTAAAGTCGTATTGAAATAATAGTCATTTCCTTCATAATGTCTAATAAAATTGTGTATAATACAATATGCGACAACAATTCATTGTTGTACATTTTAGGATTTTGAAACGTGCCTTCAAAATGCCAAATGTCTTCTCGACATAATTCCTTAATTGGGCAGTCTATGATTATAAAGATCCTTAGCATTAGCGTATCTTCGTGCACGAGAATTATTGAATGCACCCAAATGATATCTACTACCTCAATATAACGCTAGAAATTTATTAGAATTAGCATATCCAGAATCTACGAGAAAGTATTTACCTATACACACTGCAAAAACATTTTGTTAACATATAAGTATACATTGATAAAAATGAATATAACTCACGAAAGGAGATATTATAAATTACCTTGAGGCACAACAAGATCTCCTTCTATACACCATCGAAGCACTCTCATATCAGCTGCTGATCCCTCCCAACTAGTGCAAATAAAAAAAAAGGAATGATCAAAAGAAGTTGTTGCCATGACATTTTCTGAAATGAATCCTTTACGATTTCAATATCGGGAATGCTTTGACTTCTTGATTACAACAGGAATATGAGTTCCATCAACAACACCAAGAGCATTCTATAATGACAATAAAACTTAGTTCCAAAATATAATACAATGTGATAAACAAATCTGCAATAAAATGTGAATGACATACCGCAAAAAATGGGTAAAAGAGATGATTCCCACGGATGCATGGATGGACACTCACATCTCCATTTGGCATTGAAATAAATTCATGGCTTAAGGCACAAACACCTTTCAAGACATTGTTAAAATGTCGTGAAATGGTCTCTCTTGAATGCTGAAATTTATCTGACATAACTTTATTTGAGACACTATGACTTATGCAGTACAAGAAATAAGCTAATTGTTCTCGTGCAGTAATATGTCTACTACTAGATACAAGACCTCTCGATACGCGTAACTCCTCAAGTTTTAAGAACATAGCATTGGACACTCGATAATGGTCAAAGCCCCTATTGGGATGGCCATTCAACATGTCTGTGATCAACTAATGTCTCGAAAAAGGCCGAGTTCTACAAGGCAGCTTTGCATTAACAATCAGATACATGATATTAATAACTCCACTTGAATTTAGTGTTGCCATTACTAGTTCATGAAATTCTTCCTCTTCAACCAACAATTTTCTCAAATTAGTGCTATACAGCTATGTAAGAAGAAAAATGTATTACAAATATTTAGTATGAAGAATAAAAATAAGAAAGTAAAACAATGTAAAACAACATAACATATACAAAATGTCATACTTCCCATTTCATAGACAAAATGTCACAGAATTGATTGTTTACTTCACAAAATATGCCATAAGTTTTAGCATAATATCTAATAAATATTACATCCCCAAAACTAGTTGGCAAGACATGACCCACCATCTTAGCACATCTACTAATCATTCCACAGACAAAATTTCACCTTAAAAGTCTCCAACACATTTAGGATAATACCTAGTACAAACTACACACCCAAAAAGGTTCATCAATCCACCTATTACATAATCAAGATGAAGGACCTGCTTTAGAGGAGTCACCTCCAGCCCAAGATCCAAATATGAATGGGTCAACATTGTCACCATTCATCCTAAGTGCATTGAAGCGAGATACTGATCTACTCAATCCAACTATTCCAATTGAAGGCATGACACCTATTTGTTCAAATGCGCTAGAATTACTATCACTTGTTGGACTTGTATGTGAATGTCCAAACAAACGAGCAGATTCAATCTGAGCAGAAAATCTAGAATTGATACCATGTGAAGAAGTGGTAAAAGTAGAGCCAAATCCAAAAGTAAAACTAGAAGCAATGTCAGTGGTAGGTGCATGGGGTGTGGCTGAATGTGATTGACCTGTTGGTGAGATCTTGCGATAATGTTCCATAATTTTATGTGATAACCATATCATATCATCATCACACATCATAAAAGCCCAACGATTAGATGCATCCTTGAAACACTCTAGTATGGCAATCTTTTGCTCAATAGTTAAGTTTGGAACTTTCTCTCGCAACCTAGCAAATCATAAGTCCCTAAAATATAATTTTTCCTTTTGATAAATTTCCTGTGTCATTTCAAGTCTTTTCTTTCTTTGTTCAGCAAGATCAATCATAGCTTGATAAGCACTTGAAGGCACTTGGCTTCTATGTTGCACTTGATAATTAGATCTACGCCTTTTTCCCTTAGATGATGAAGGACGGGCGTCAGACAAGCTATCAACACAAAATGAAGGAGACACTGAACTTGGACTATCAAAGGGCACATCTTCATGTGTTTGGTCATAAGATTCAGGCATTGCAAGGGGACCACTAGGTGTAGACGCAGGACAAGGGGTTTGTGCATGTTGTTCTTCAATAATGTTTGTGGCATCTAAATCAATTTCATTCATATCCTCATTAGAAGATTCATCAGAGCGTACTATTGTAGGCATGGCAGATGTATTCCCTCGCCTTCCAGTAGCAATATTCTTCGCAAATAAGAAAACCACATCTTCATATATAGGAAAAGGTTTGTCTCTAATCCTGGAATAGTTCTTGTTGGTCTGTTTAAATAATAAACAAAGTCAGTCTACATGGCAGCTGAAGGACAATAAGTTAATCTACCTATTTACAACTCACCACGATCACGTCATCCCTCATAATAGGTTCTCCGATGTGCATGTGTTTTTGTAATCCCAACTCCAACCATTTTTATTTGCAAGAGTTTGGTACATGCCGAATAGATTCTTCACTCCCTTCAGCCTATGTTTCAAATATTTTACGATATATCTTTTGTTCATTTTACTATTGAATGCATTTGTCATTCTTTTCCATGTTTCAGTTGAGAATACATCATTTATAGAATCTCCATCGAGGTGCTCCTGCCTCAAAAGGCCAATTAATGCAGCATCCAATTATGGTGGCCAATTGGATAGTCTCTTGGCATGGCCTCCAGTCCCTTGTTGTTGTGTCTAGTTGTATATATATAACCAATTTCATAATATGATTCCAAGTAATGCATGAGTCAAGTACGTGTATTATACACACAATAACTTAGAAAATCATAATTTTATTACATGCTGAACTAGAATGCAAGATAATCAAGAACCTATTATCTCAAAAGTTATTAAGAATATATTGTATCAAACACATATAATCAAAGAGCAGACTTATGATTAAAACATAAATGTGTCATACTCTTAAAAATATTTTGGCAATAGATCCTAGTGCACATATAGAATGATCAAAATATATTTTATAAGAAAATTAATATATCATTGAGATGAACTAAAGCAACTGCAAATGAAAAGATGCTTCATGCTATTATACAACAATAAGTTAGTTAACATTTGAAAAATAAATCAAACAGAAACTATAGCAATGAGAGGACCAAAATTAAAAATAGCATATCGATAAGAAATCTAAAGCTTTGAAATGTTCACAGGAAATTTACAATAGCATAACACTAGAAGATAAAAAAAAAATAGGGAAGCAGAATCACATATATACCTTATCACTAATGTTTGTTGGATTTGACAATCAATCAACGTTGCTGCGAAGAAGATGCCCAACAATGAGATGAGATTTTATTCAAAGATTAGATCGAAAAGGGAAAAGGTAAATATACCAGCAATAGCTTTTCATTTTCTAGTCATCAAAATGTTATGGCGTAGAAAAAGAAAATGGAAAAAAAAAATAACATCACTAGAGACACTCAATGAGAAATGTGATGTCAATTTTTTCAAGTCATGTAGTTTATGAATCTCATGTTAACCATTGACAACTTTGAAGAGTTCCCATGAGAAGTTCATACATATCAATGTGCCACAAGGTTTCAACTTCATGATTAGTTTACACATTATAATTTTGCCCGATATTCTTTGAATTCGCCGATGAAAAAGACATCAATTTTGGTTGCATGGTAATTTTCATAGTTGAAACCAGTTTAAGATCCTATCAATGTTCAATAATTTTAATAGATGACTAATTCGATGATTGGATAAAAATGAAAAACCAAATTAATTACTATTAACTCTAAACCCTACTCAATCCGAAATAAATAGTTTTCTGTTGAGCCATGAATAACTGAAATAAGGAAGCCTTTCACCATCTTGATACAACTCTTACTACATTTCATGATAGATGGCGTAATCCACTTCAATGTAGTGGTGCCTACTATCAAGCAGCAATAGGGATGATAAAATGTTGCTATTTCTGGTAGAACTCATAAGCACCTGCCCATGGGCCACCGTAGGAGCAACCTGGGAGAAAAAGTAGCTTTGATGCACCTTTGAGGTTTGTTTTCTATCCCAAAAATCACCAATCTAACAAAAAACAGAACATGCCCACAACAAACTTCCATATCTAAGGGCATGTTTGGTTAGAGGTAAAAGGAGGGTAAAAGAAGGGAAGAGAAAGCAGGTTAATCGATTAACTTCGTTTGGTTGTGTTTTTAACCGAGGGGAATGGAGGGAAATGTCTCCTCCATTTACCTCCATTCCCCTCCAAATGTCCATTTTTCTTTCAACCCCAAATTGGGGTGGAAAGGAGGGGAAAGAAATATTTAAACTACACTTTCAATTTTATCCATATGTAATTCAAATTTATAACACATAAATTAGGATATATTCGTCCAAGAAAAATTATAATTTCCTTTCCTTCCCTTTAGTTATATAATCCAAACAAGGTTAATTATTTCACCTTCATTCTCTTTCATTTCATTCTCCTAGTTTCTCTTCCCCTCCATTTTCTTCCCTTCCCCTTCATAAGTGTTGAACCAAACAGACCCTAAGTTTCATGTGAAAAGAACATGCTCTTAAAAAAAAACTTTTTTGGCAATAGATCTAGGTGTGCATATAGAATGATTGAAACATATTTTATAAGGAAACTAATATATCAATGAGAAGTTGAAAAAAAAAACAAAGATGCACTATGCTCTTATACAACAATAGGTGTATTAACATTTTAAAAATAAATCAAACTGAGACTATAAGATTGAGAGGACCAAAGTCAAAAACAATATTTCAGACAGAAATCTGAAGCTTTGAGCTAAAGCTTTGAGAAGTTGCAGAGGAAATGTACACCAGAAAAGTAAATTTATTTTAGGAAACCAGATTTGCATATGTACCTTATCAATAATGTTAGCTGGATTTGACAATCGATCAATTGATGCTGTGAGAAGATGTTAAACAATGAGATAATTTTTTGTTTAAAATTTAGATCGTAATCACAACAAAATAAATGGGGGATTTTTTTACCTGAGAGACAACTATGACAAAAGAAAAGAGGTTCTTTCTTTCCATCGATGGTTTCAATAAAATGAGGAGAGAGATTTTTTTTAAAAAATGACCACTCATGCCCTTGGATTACCATGCTCTTAATCCACCTGGATCAATATATTCTTGTTTCACCCAGGATTAAATTGATACAACCTACGCCTCCGTTCCTGGATTAAAATTGTGTGGTTCAAATAGTGAGAATAATCACGTAATTCCAACCTTATTCTTGAACCAAACGTCTCTAAAATGAGGGCGCAAATAAGTCAAATTTTGGCACGTGTATAGTCCCTATCAAAATAATCTTACAAGATTAAAAAAAATAATTCTCTTACTCTTTGAATTATTTTATTTCAATAGAGATTTTTATATTTGTACTGAATTACTCACGATAAACAAATTGGGAAGAAAATATTTTCTATTCTTTTCTATCAGCCGGCTAATTTTTCTTTTTTGTAATTTTACATATGATTTTATCTCTTATATTCATAAATAGTGATTGGAACACTTCATTACTACTCTGACATTTATTTTTCATTTGAGCTTAGTTGTATAATCATATTTCTGCCCGATATCCTCAAAATCTTATATTTAAATAATATTTCTTATAAATCTTAAATTATATAAAAAAATATGAAAGGATGATGATCTATTTATTGATTATGATTGTATATATGCAAATTATATTAAAATATAAATATAAATTAAGTTTAGTTGAAACAATTAGATAGAACATCAATGAGCCCTAAATCTTATTCGAAAAAATATAATATAATATAATATTATGATTAAGATAAATAGAATATTTATTACAAAGATAACTACTAAAATATTCAATATAATAATGGAATGAAAATATTATTTTTCATTTCTTATAAGAATATGATTTTTCTCCTTTCACATTTTTACATTTGTTTTTGTCTCCATTAACGGGGGCTCACTCTTCACTTCCAAATTTATATAAATTGTCTCAAAAAAAATTGAGCCACTTTACTTGAGCGTCGAATTATACTCGAAATTCTAAATATAACTTATGTGATCATATATCTAATAGTCCTATCTAATAAAAAAATTGACATGGGCCATTATTTATTGGGTGACCTTAATCCACTTCAAATTCCTTATTGCCATTCCAATTAAGACAATTTTACCCTTTGTTTATATTAAAATGCATACATATGATTAAGTTTAATCTTTGAACCTCACATATATTCATTGAAAATTCTACCTGACACTTTATCCAATTTGAAATATTATAAAAAAATCATGATAAATAAAATCTTATAAATCTTTATTTAGTAGCTCCAGAAAAATATACATATGTTCTACTCAGATTTTTCAGATAATTTAGCCAAGTTCATGCAAATATTATGAAGGGATTGCATTTAGACATATTTTATTTTGACTAAAAAACTGTAGCTTATGTGAAGTTAATTTTTCATTAAAAAAGAAGTTTGTTTCACCGGGTGCTTTCATTTTGTATCTGAAATTTATTTAATGGTTTGAATTCCATTTAGACTACATTGGATGTTCCATTCTCAAAGTCCTTTAAGCAATTATTAATTTTCTTGCCTTCTTATTTTTGAAATAAAGCAACGATTAAAGGAAATGAGATATATCATTAACATAAGTTATCAAAAGTCAAAGAAATAATAAGTTCTTATTCATCCTTTATTAGAGTAAGGGTATCTGGGTGGATTTCGAAAAAAAGATCAAGCTTATCTATTTATATGCTTCTTTTTTAATGGAGGATAAAATTGTTATAATGACGTGGCAGTAAGAGATTTAGAGCCTATTTATTCCATAGACAATAAAACCATTCTCATATCAGAAAACAACGGCGTACGATTGAAAAGTAATAACTTTTCCTATTGCTTTCTCATTTGCTTTCAGCATTTATTGAAGGTAAAAGCTTAACGCTGGTGCCAATATTCGATTAACAATCACCGCTAATATATTCATATAATTCGGCTCCATAAGCCCAACATTTATTTTAATTTTCCTTTGGTCATATAATGAAGACACCATGGCGAACCATAAAAGTTACAGTACAACTATATACATGACCAAAAAAATATAAATAATTTATTATTATAAAACTCCATAATCCCAACATTTTACGTATATGTTTCTTATTATATATATATATATATATATATATATATATTTATTTATTTATTTAATGTGTTATTATCATGAGCAGAGTTATGAAAAATTATAAGATTATTCTTTGAAAGATAAATAATAAATAAGAAAAAAAAATTAAAAATGATAAAGCAAGCATAAAAGAAAGAAAAAAAAATGGAGATAAGAGAAATAAATATGAAATCTTTTAATTTTTATTATGAGATTTTTTTATCTAGATAATAATAAATATACTTAAAATTAAATTATTAATAGAAAAATTAACTGTATCTATGGGATGTCAGGGCACCTTATTCACCTGATTCCGTCCTTGATTATTATTTATAATGACTAAAAAATTTAAGAGAAAAAAAATTGATATTCATTAAAAAATTATTATCTTACGTTAAATATCAAAATGATAATCTCGCAATAATTATTCTCGACCCGTAAAATAACAAATTTGAGTTCAATTTCATAAATAAGTTAAACTTAAGTAATTTTCTATTTTTATTTTCTTTAATTAGGCCGCCAGTTAATAACAAAATAATTTGATTACCGTAGGTTTTAAATATTTTCCATATCGAAAATAAAATATGTATAATTTCGACATTGACTGAATAGTGAAGAGTAAATAAACAAATAATGAGGCACAATGAAAATCGAACTTTTTTTTTAAAATCCACGAGTCAAGATGTGTATGGGTGATACTGTCATGTCTTTTTTTTTATTTCTCGAGACAAAANTTATAATTATATAGATAGTATTTTAATTTTAGAAGTATTAATATGTTGGCCCCCCTTAAATATATAAATAAATTACTATTAAAATAAGAATAAAATCAAATAATTAAAATTTTATTTAAGTATCATAATTAGTGGCTAACTTATATGTATCCATATCTTGATTAATATGGTATGCATGATCTTTGAAGTAAATGCAAATTATATTTAGAATGAACTCTTAGATTTGAATTTTCTATATAGTTAATATGAATGGAATAAAAATTTGTTATTTGCATCTTTTTATTAATTTTAATTATTATTTATTGATTAGATTTATGATAATTTAGTTTTTAAAATTTTATTGTACCTATAAATTTATTATGATAATTTTATTTAAAAATTATGATTAAGAACACTGTTCAACATTTTGATCATGATGCAACTTTATTTTACGTCATCATAAAATATCTCAACTTTTATATTTATGATTGATAAAAGAATTATAAATAAAAAAATTTAGAACGATGACTCTAGTTTTTTTTATTCTTTCAATTTTTACCGCGACTAATGAAAATACAAATTTATAAGACATAGTAAACATAAGATATCTTTTATCAATTTATTTATATAAAAAAGGTAATTTTTTAAATAATTTTTACAATTTAAAAGATTGATGAGCTCTTTTCGAATGTTAAAAGAAATAAATACTAAGTGTTTTAATATCAATAATATTAGTTACTAAAATTATAATTATTATTAAAATTATTATTTTTAAAGTTAATTATGTATTGGCCCCCATTAATATTTTGTCCTGGTTCCGTCCCTGGGTAGAGTCATATACTACAAACCTCTAAACAAATCAAACTAATCATGTTAGTGTCATTCATGTATGAAATAACATTCCATATAAAATACTTAAAAAGTATTCTATCATGTTCCACATTCAATAGGTGATCTTCATGTTCTTAATTTATCACTTCAAAAAAACATAAATATTTGCGGCAAATTTCTTATTAAATCCATCGTAAATTATTATTTGTGATAAAATTTGTTGCCGATTTCAATTGTCTAAAAAGTACCCGTTACAAAGTATTATGTGACGAAAACTCATTCATGCAAATTTAAGCGGACGAGTCTATCGAAAAATAAGATAGATCACATGTACATCTAAAATTAAGGTCGTCTTTGTCCACCTCAAATTGAGACAGAATGTGTTTCACAACAAGATATTGATAATATAAAAAAGTAATAAAATTTTAGAACCGCTAGGATGAGGCAAGTCGCCATTAATGGGATAATTTGCTAAGAAAAAGCAAATACCCTCATCACAATATATATATCAGGAAGATGTGATCACCGGGCTGCAAAAGAGAGAAAAAATGCGAGATAAAAAAACATAGACAAAAGAGTATATTAATATTAAGAAGGTTTTGGGGAAACAAAATTTCACCCTAATTTGGGAGGGAGCAAAATCCTCCTCAATTTTCCATAATTTTTTTATTCAATTTGGGATGAAAACATAATCCACACTAAATTGAAGGGGATAATAAATCCGCCCTAATTTTCGGTAAAAATTGCCCGCCTAAATTTGGGTGGGACAAAATATCCACTAAAAAATTGAAGCTAACAATTATCTCAAATTATGGCGAACAAATTTTCATCCCAATTTGGGTCGAAAAATGCCCGCCTCATATTGAGGCGAAAAAAATTCATTTCAAATTGGGATGAATAAAATGTTCGTCATAATTTGCTGCATTTTCTATTTCCTTTGAATCTAAATTTTTCTCATAGTTATGCTTTATTGCCCTTCATCAACACTTGCACTTAGAATACACATAGCTTGTATTATGATCAAAGAAACATGTTAAGATAAGATAATGAGGCATGTATTAAAAATCAAATAAATAAGCATAAACAAATATATATTAAGGAAAAGTAAAAATATAAAAAAAATAAAAAAAAATATTTTTTAAAATAAATATAGGCAAATTGTTGCATCCATTGCGTTACATAGGCATTATATGGATAACGTAACAAATTAATAAAAAAGATGATTTAAAGAAAATATAACATTATTGAAAATATAATGGCTTATAAATGTCATGTCAAATATAAAAAAAACTACATTATAATAAGTTAAAAGTTAGTACAAATAATGTGTGTTTAAATAATAAGTAAAATATATCAACTATAAAATAAGTACATTGAAACAAAAGGTTGAGATTAGAATGGTGACAATTGTTTTTTTAACGTGAAGATTAAGATGTACTTGAATCAACATACAAAATGTATTGAAATTGACTTTTTAAACCTAATGGAAATATTTTATGAGATGCACTATAAGTCACTGATTCAGTTTTTTTGCTTGGATACAACTTTCTAAACTTTTAGGTACAACAATTTAAGTAGTGTGGGCTTGGACATCTACAACCTCAGGTCCTCAACCATAGAACATGCATATCTAGGCCTCTTCCATGCAGATGAATTGACTAAAGCCTTGAAGTTACACGCGCATGCTCGAGAGCTTCAGCAACATCGCCGTCAATGAATTTTATAAGTTCTACCTAGTTAGTGCAGCCACAACCAATGTAAGTTCTTGATCCACTACAAGAAAAATATGTTTTAAGGACCAATATGACAAATTATACTTTGGTCCTTAAAAATATTTATTAGGGACCAATTAAAATTTAGTTCCAAATTTCTCATATTTTTTGGAACCAAAATTCGACTGGTGCCTAATATAAAGATATTAAGGATCAATTGTAACATTAGTGACTAATAGTCTTGAACAAAGTTTGACATTTAAGATCAATTGTAACATTGATCCTTAAAAGTAACTTATAGGTACTGAATTAAATGGTCTCTATTGGAGGTTAGCTTTAATGTTAATATATTCAAATATTTAATATTAATTCCTTTTGTTCCAATTTTTTTGTCTATGGAGAAATCTCTTTTACAAGTGAAATTTTATATGTTAAAAGATTAAATGGGTTATCTATTGTACAATTTGACTAGAGATAGAAGTTCTATCTTCAAATTCCTTTCTATCCCAATTTTTTCTATTTTTTAACACTACCTCTTTCATGTGGACTTCCCCTGAGTATTTCTATGGAGCGAGATTGTTTGGGGAAAACAAGCTAATAGATACAAAAATGTGTAATTGGGATCAAGAAATATATACTCCTTGGATATTGTGATTACAACCAAAGACAGCCATTTATTGTGTTCATTTTATGAGAAAAAAGATACCAAATCAACACATTATACACACCAGAAAAAAAACTTACTACGTTTGATCCATATTCGGATAGAGGCAATAAAGTTAGTTGATGCTTGATGTAATCCGTCTCCACGAGTTTAATTAATCAAGTATCATATGATTAGTAGCTGTTGAATCTAGGATCCCGAGAATGTTTTGAATGATCACAAATTCGTAAGTGAACTCAGTCTGTACTGATAAACTTGTTTGAGCTGATTTCTGTAATAGGACATAGTCAAGTTCAGTACAGCGGTCAACCTAAGCTGAAGGAATGAATAACCACTGCACATGTAATATACATGAAGAACCATATGTGTGCAGTGGGCGTCTAAGGATATAAGCGGTCGACCAGTATCAGATGAGGAGAGCATGTGAGCAGCAGTGAAGCACAAACGGTCGACCAAAGATATAGAGAGGTCGACCAATATTAGAGTGGAGTGTATATGGAGGAGGAGGCATAGACGGTCGACCGGAGATATAAAGAGGGCGACCGGTAATGAAGGACAGTGGGGGATAAGAGGAAGACCGGTCGATCAGAGATGAAGAGAGGACGACCGGAGGAAAAGGCTGAAAGGAGGAGGTCGCCCGATGATTGATGAATGGGCGACCCCAACAACACAACTTCCTATACATGTTTGGGGTGCGGTCGTTCGGAGGGCTCAGGAGGAGACAGTGGACGACCGGAAGACTGCCAGGCTGAAGAGCGGACGTCCAGAGGGCTCAGGTGGAGACAGTGGACGCCCGGAGCAGAGGGCAGTGGAAGAAGTGGTCGACCGCAGGTTGAGAGCGGGCGACCAGTGGACATCAGGCGAAGACAGAGGACGTCCGGAGGCTTGTAGTGAAGACAAGCGGGCGCCCAGGAGTCTGTCAGCTGATGGAGCCGAGAAGGCTGGTGGGGTCGACCGCAGGATTGGCGGGCGACCGAAGAAGTCTGTCAGAGGTCGTCCGGAGTCAGAAGAGGACAGAGCGGTCGACCAGGTGGACTGACAGCGGAAAGTGGTGTGGACGTCCGAGGATACTGACAGGTGGTCAGTGGACGTCCAGAGACTGTCTGGAGCAGACAGTGGGCGTCCGAGGTTCCAGGAGGGAATCTGCGGACGTCCAGGATCTGTCAGAGGAAGCTTTGGGAGGGCGTCCGGAGATCTCATTGGGAATGAGCGGGCGACCAAAGTACTGGCAGATGGAGGAGCGGGCGTCCGAGGAACTCAGGTGGAAGAGCGGACGTCCGGAAGGATTCCACAGGTGCGGCAGCCATCCAGGACTCGAGGAGTCGAGTTGGACCGCAGGTGTCAGGTGCTGACACGAGCCCAAGTCGGTCGACCGTGGGGTGCAGCGGGCGACCGAAGGATCTTGGTCTTCAGTTCTTGGGAGTGGGCGTCCGGGAGGCTGTAGTGAAGACAGCGGACGTCCAGAGAAGCTGAAGAGGGAAGTGCATGTCCAGGGTGGTCGAACGTAGGTGCCACGGGCGACCATGGATCCTGAGGGATCTTCAAAGCCAGGAGTGGGCGTCCGGGATGCTGTGGAGGAAACAGCGGACGTCCAGCGCGTTTGAAGATACGGGAACGGCAGTGTCAAGCGGTCGGTCACAGGAGGTGGCGGACGACCAGGAAGCTTGTCAGGAGTCTTCAAGGCAGGTGGTGTCCAGGAGGCTGCGGAGTTCAGCGGGCGACCAGGGTTGTCGAGGATGGTCCAGGATGTCAAGCGGTCGGCCACAGGAGGTGGCGGACGACCAGGAGGCTTGGCGGACATCTTGCGAGACGGAGGTGCCCAGGATGCTGAAGGCAGCGGACGACCGGTGCAGCTGGAAGACGGTCCAGGAGGACAAGCGGTCGGCCATAGGTGACGGACGACCAGGAGGCTTGGCGGACATGTCAAGGACGGTCGGCCACAGGTGGTGGCGGACGACCGTTGGAGCTTGACGGTCAGCTTCACTCAGAGATGGGGCGTCCAGGATGCTGAAGGAAGTCAGCGGGCGACCATAGAGGAGTGGAAGCTGATGGAGGTCAAGATCGGTCGACCGAAGACGAAGCGCGGGCGACCGGTGGAGCTTGACCGATCTCTTCAAGCTGGAGAAGCGGACGTCCAGGAGGCTGAAGGTGTTCAGCGGGCGACCGGCTCAGTTGAAGAGAAGGACTCAGGTCAAGATCGGTCGGCCACAGGAGGTGGCGGACGACCGAGGATGCTTGACTGAGGGAAAGACTTCGGCACTTGAAGCTGCGGACGACCGGAGGCGAGCGGTGGACGACCGAAGCATCTGGCAGCAGTTCAAGTGGGGACTTCACCGAAGGAGCGGTCAACCGAAGCTGGAGCAGAGGTCGACCGGAGGAGTAGGTGAAGGTACTGTACTTGCATTAACGGCTAGTTTTCTGAGAGAGAGAATTAGGTCGTAGTGCAGAGTATAAATGTAATCTCAAGAGTCTTGGGAGGCTAACTTTGGCCATTTTGAATTCACTAAGAGTGCTAGAACGAGAGCCTTAGTTCCCCTTGTGAGAAGGGTCCAAGAGAGCTTGAGCGATTACATGTAAGAGGTTGTTCTCCTTGTCCTCAGTACAAAGAAAGGAGATTTGTAAGGGAGCCTTCGCCCTTTGAAGAAGGAGATAGTGAACTCCGAAGATCTCGTGGGAGAAGATCGGAGCGGGGACGTAGGCCAAAGAGTTCGGCCGAACCTCGATAACAAACCCTGCGTTTGTTCTTGTGTTTGTTCTTCTTTTCACTCTTCTCTCTATTTGTGTTTATATTTGTATATGTATGCTTCCGCTACTCATAACACATCTAGATTAAGCTAAGAAGAACAAAAGAATTTAATATACCAATTCACCCCTCCCCCCCTCTTGGTGTCATTTTTTATCCTACAGTATCAGCTATGTCCAGATGTGTATGGATGTATATATCATTGGAGACTCTCTCTTCAGACAATTTGACTTGAGGTACTTCATGGCCTCTAGCAAAACAGGCTTAAATATTTCTAGAGAGCATACCAAGTTAGGAATCATTTATTTTGGCAGCACAAATTGAATTGGCTTTCTAGCAGCAAAGATTCTTCATTTTTGCTAGATTCAATACAAATTGAAAATTTCTTGTTTGAATTGGAGATTTGATCTACATGATGATTTACCATTCTCCCAGCAATTCAATTAAATATGAAAAAGAGGATGTCTTTGAGCATTTATCATTTGATTATGACGAGTCCAACTCCTGATCACCTTAATTTCATCTATGTTCATCTTGTTGTTTTTTATGATACAATCTTTTACTGATACAAAACCTAAGGTTCTTAGTGTAGGGATATTTTTCTTTCTTATGCATTACTATTACTATGACATAAAAAACTCATTTTTGATTAGATTGTAGCTATATATATAATATGGAATTTATTTCTGCAAAATAAACATGTTAGTCGTATCTAAAGATATATATGGAGTTTATTTCTGCTAATAATATGTGTTTCATAATTTCAGGTACAAACAAGGGTGATACTCTAAATAGAAAAAAAAATAAAATTTGTTCACACGAGAGGTGGCCAAACATTTGTTGCAGCGCAAGAACAATTGGTAACTTTGTAAATATAGTTTCTCTTTAACAATTTTGTACATCCATCCATTAACAACAAATTCTTTCTTATTTCATAATTGTAGAATTGTGATCGCATTGAACTTTACAAATATGCATATTGAGGAGGAAATAGATGGGTGCATGAAGAGGCCAATCAAATTACGTAAGTTAAAAGTTTTAAAAAAATGTATACTTTTCACATCTATATTTTTCTATATTAAGTGATGGGATTATTTTTTTTATTCTTGTAGGAAAAACTTGTAGCTCTTCAAATGGAGACAAAATTTGAGGGAAGATATTCAATTAATGATGATCAAATATGTGCCCGAGTTCTTGGCACAAGATTCATATATGTGGGTGGATATAGGCGAGGTCTTAAACCCCCTCGACGTGAAGGAATTGTGATAGAGTGACAATATACACGATTGGAGGAGGAGCTAGTTACAACAAAATAATAATTGATTAACAAAAGGAATGAGTTAGCTAACACCAAGGATCTTGTAGCATCTCAAGATAAGAAGTTAGCCCTTCAAGATAAGAAGATTGAGTGGCTCACTCAAAATTTAATGGGTGGGAAACAACCTCCGGATGGAATAGAAGAAAGTATTTCATAATGTTTTGATATAAATACATATAAGATGCACATTTATAATTGACTTCATGGTAAATACATCTTAACTAAAAACATTGAAGCTTGACATTTTCCGTGATGCTTCATATGGATTAACTTCTATTTAATTGTTAACGCTTTCTTTTGTATTCAATTGGTTTATAATGCTATTTGTGTATATATCTAGAGACTATCTAGTTTGGTTGCTACAATTACTATTAATAAGCTTTTTAGGGTCAAACATGTTGGTTGCCATTATAACATTTTTAAGGACCAAACATGTTGTTCCTTAGAAGTTCATTATTAGGGAGCAACTTATTGGTCTCAATTATTCTATGATGGCAGCTTCCTATTAGGGACCAATGCGTAAATTTACGAGGACCAATACTTTAGTGCCTAAAAGTCTACCTTTTAGAAATCAATAGAAAATTTCGGATACTTAAAAGTTTTAAAGACTAGCTTGTAGGCACCAAGGGAGACCAAAAAAATATTGGTTGCAAGAAGATAGAGACAACATTGAAATTTTAAGGATCAATATCTTTGGTTCCTATAACCATCTTTTGTTGTAGTGATCTTTGAAAATCTAGTAAAACCAATTAGGCATTAGCAAAAGAAACGGGTAGAAGTATGTGAAATGGTAATAACGATAAAAGAGGTATGTGAAGTTGGTCCATCCTTCTTCGGAAATGACTTACCTACACAAATCTATAGTTGCTTTCCAGATAAATGCTAACAATAGTCATCCAAGGATTGAGAAGCAATTTCTATAAGAAAAAAATATAATTGTAATGATTAGGATTTAAGGACCACATGGTGATATACTTACCAATTACCATTCGAACCTCATGAGGTCATAATCAAACAAGTGAGAACACAAAGAGAATGGTGGTGTAATTAGACTATACGTGTATATCTTTACTACTTCGTTTCGAAGTTATTATTAGTTGGAATTGGAATTGAGTTAGATGTAATTACTATATTATGTATATTGGAACTAGTAGTTCAAACGTCCATAAACTATTGCAATTATGTCTCAAAATTACATGACTTCACCTTCAAATATTATTTTTCAGGAAATTTAAAATGAAAAAGTGTCACAAAATTTCAACAATGAATATTGAACATAACTTGGCCCCGTTTGGGGATGAGAACTATGCCAGAACTTGGGCCTAGTTCCTGATGGTTCTGGCAAATGGATGCGAAAAAAATTGATAATGATTACCAAAACCAAGTTCTGGTCAAAGCTCACGTGACCGGAACTTGGCTGGTCTGAGTTCTTGCCAATGGTAAGAACTTGGCTTGGTTCCAGTTGAAGGTTGGAACCAAGTTTCTCCATTTTTTTTTTGCTTTTCAATTTTTTCAACTTTCTTTTATTGCTTTTATTTTTTACTTTTTTTTTCTTAACTTTAGTTTAGGTATTATACTTTTATATTATCTTAATTTTTTAATTAGATCATCCTTCTAATTAAGTCACTTAATTAAAATATTATTACACTAATTTATATTATTATATTTAATTACAATATTATTTGACATCAACTTTCTTTTTTATTATAGTATGAGTTTTTTATGTTATATTATGACATTTAATTAAAATTAAATTAAAATATTATTTGCTTTTTTTTAACTTATTTTGTATTGTATTTTTTGTTAGTTCGACTTTAATCAAATCTTAATTATTTTACTTAATACATGAAGTTATTATTTGATATAATAATACATTAAATTATATTTTTTATATGTAATTAAGTTATTAATTGATATTTTATTTTTTTGCTTTTATCTTATTTTTTCTTCTTACATTTGCTTTTCATTTTTAACTTTGTTTTTTGTTGTTACATATTTTTTCTTATCTTTATTAGTTTTTAGTATTAATTTGTTTGTTAGCTCGCTCTTGATCAAATTATAAAAGTTATATTTAATATGTAAAGGTATTATTTAATATAATATTACATTAAATTATATTTTCTTATTTAAATAAATAAATTATTATTACTCTATTTAACATAATTTATTAAAAAATTACTCAATAATCATATAAAATAAATAATAATCAATTATCATAATTATATATTTAATTTAATATTTTTTCTCTTTTTAAAAAATATAATTATTCGTTAGTTCTAGAAGTTCATCCAAACACCTATCGAACTAAAACATCTAATCAACTTTTTAGTTCTTCATCATTACACTTTTTCATCCAAACACTACATCAAAATTTATCTGTCTAATCGATTAGTTCTCGAGAACTACAAGGAACTTAAGTTCCTGCATCCAAACGACACCAAGGAGTACATTGAACTCAACTTTCTACACACACAATATATATATATATATATATTCCCAAAAAAAATTTGTTGATTAGGCGACACCAGATTTGAACTGGGGATAAAGGATTTGCAGTCCCCGCCTTACCACTTGGCCGTGTCGCCAAACCCGATAGACCCAAAATAGATAAAAATAGTATTTATCAAATTTTGATTTTTAATTCTTTCTTTTTTTTTGCAGTCGGTTTTTCAATTTTTCTGATTATATCTTAAAACATACACTATTTAAAAACTTCTCTTGTCTGTCTATTTTATTGAAAAGATGAAAAATCAATTTTCGATTACAGACTGAAAGCGAAAATTGGAATCATTAACTATTTACTCTGAATGATTTAGTGAAAGGTTCTTCAATTAATTTCTATCTTAAATTATTGTGTTTCTTTAATGGCATAACAAAAAAAAATCCAATTTATTTACGATTAATTAGTATCAGTATCAATTTTATTGAATAATTAATCTTTTTTTTATTTTAACTATTTTAATTTTAACTATAACAATCAATTATAACAACATATATGTGTATATGTAAATCCAAGAACAGAGATTATTACACTGATTGTTACACTGATATCGAGTCGAGTCTCTCTGTGATATACATATGCCTATTCTTATAGAATATCGTCGTGATCTCATTTTTCATTGAATATATCAAATAGAAGAAGTCGAAATTATGATATAGTGCAATCTGACTTCTGTTGCCCTAAACGATAAAAGATGTGATATGCAGATAGATAGATAGCTATATCGACATGAATTCAATAAATTTTTTCTAATACTACTTTTTTATTTCGCAATTCAATTCTAATCGACTAGCAAAAAAAGAATCCGCGAAATCTTTTTTGAACATGAAATGGATTGTGCTGGAAACTCTACACTACTCTTGATTATTCTATCTTTACTCATTCATAGGCATTAGATTTCTAATTCAGGGACTGATTCCGTTTTTTGGTAACCAATGAATCGTAATATCATAGTAATAGGTAGAAAATAAATTAGATCAATTTTGATATTCTATACAAGATTCCATAAGTGTCCGTGACAAAATCTTTCCAGTAATGCTTTATCAGTTGATTTCCATTAGTACCTATCACAAATTTGAACTTGCGTAAAAGTGTTCTTTATTCCCCCGTTCGTGCGTATTAAATACATACATATATGGATTTAAATACATATACGGATATGGAGTTGATTAAAATTTCATGTAATTCAGTAAATAGAATATACATTCCATCATTGCTAAATCGAGCTGCATGGTTCGATGAATAGTGAGCCAATAATGGGATTTTTTCGATAAAAGAAACTTAAAGATTAAGATGCTATGGAATGATGGAAATGAGAGAATGTCCACAATACCTGGATTTAGTCAAATCCAATTTTTATTGGAAACAAATTCCTCTAATGAATTCCCTGGGAACCTCTATAGTAAATGGAATATACAGAATTGTGATCAATCAAATATTGCAAAGTCCCGGTATTTACTACCGTTCAGAATTGGACTATAACGGAATTTCTGTCTATACCAGCACTAAAATATCAGATTGGGAGGAAGATCAGAATTAGAAATTGATAGACAGGCAAGGATATGGGCCCGTGTGAGTAGGAAACAAAAATATCTATTCTAGTTCTATCATCAGCTATGGGTTCGAATCTAAGAGAAATTCTAGATAATG
>LTAE01005431.1:22755-47867 GCA_001647135.1 Pontederia paniculata
TATATATATATATATATATATATATATTTCTTATCTTTGCACCTAAAAAATTGTCTCCCTCTGGAACCAATTCAGCAAAGAAATTGTTCTCTTTCGTGACTACATAGCATAAATTCATTATTTTTCTATCCAAATCAAATTATTTCAGTTTGATTTGGATAGAAAAATAAAAAAAAGTATATAATACGAAAAATCCAAATTATTTTGTGTACTAGATTAAAAAAGCGGCATAATCATAATATAATTATTATTATTTTTATTTTTCCGGATTGCTAAGCCGGATTGGTAAAATCTATGGGAAAGAAAGAAAAAGATAGACAAATTTTTTATGGTAAAAAATTCATTTATTTCACTTATTCCACAAGAAGAAAAAGAAGAAAACAAAGGTTCTGTTGAATTTCAAGTAGTAAGTTTTACCAATAAGATACAGAGACTTACTTCACATTTGGAATTGCACAAAAAAGATTTTTTATCACAAAGAGATTTACGAAGAATTCTGGGAAAACGCCAACGTTTGTTGGCTTATTTGTCAAAGAAAAAATAGAGTACGTTATAAGAAATTAATTGATCAATTGGATATTCGGGAGTCTAAAAAATTTTAATTTTCTCGTTTGAATTTTTTTATTTAATAGTTATTAAAATTTTCATTTTGATGAACTTTTTTTTGAAGAATTCATAGAATAATGAATTAAGGAAGAAAAGATATGGTTGTACCAGCTACGAGAAAGGATCTCATGATAGTTAATATGGGTCCTCAACACCCATCAATGCATGGTGTTCTTCGATTGATCGTTACTCTCAACGATGAAGATGTTATTGACTCTGAACCCATATTGGGCTATTTACACGGAAGGATGGAAAAAATAGTGGAAAACCGAACAATTATACAATATCTACCTTATGTAACACATTGGGATTATTTAGCTACTATGTTTACGGATGCAATAACGGTAAATGCACCAGAGCAACTGGAAAATGTTCAAGTACCTAAAAGAGCTAGCTATATTAGAGTAATTATGCTCGAGTTGAGTCTTATGGCCTCTCATTTATTATGGCTTGGACCCTTTATGGCGGATATCTATTCACAAACTCCTTTTTTCTATATTTTTAGAGAGAGGGAATTGATATATGATCTATTCGAAGCCGCCACTGGTATGCGAATGATGCATAACTATTTCCAATCGGAGGAGTTGCTGCTGATTTACCTTATGGCTGGATAGATAAATGTTTGGATTTTTGCGATTATTTTTAACAGGAATTGTTGAATATGAAAAACTTATTACATGAAATCTCATTTTTTTTGGAACGAGTTGAGGATGTGGGCATTATTGGTGGGGAAGAAGCAATAAATTGGGGTTTATCAATTCCAATGTTACGAGGTTCCGGAATTGAATGGGATCTTCATAAAATTGATGATTATGAGTGTTACAATGAATTCGATTGGGAAGTCGAATGGCAAAAGGAGATTCATTAGCTCATTATTTAGTACAAATTGGTGAAATGAGAGAATCCATAAAAAAATATTCAACAGGCTCTAGAGGGAATTCCAGGAGGACCCTATGAAAATTTGGAAGTTTGACGCTTTGATAGAGAAAAAAAATCTGAATGAAATGATTTTGAATATAGATTTATTAGTAAAAAACCTTCCCCCAATTTTGAATTGTGGAAACAAGAGCTTTATGTGAGAGTAGAAGCTCCAAAGGGAGAATTTGGAATTTATTTGATAGGCGATAATAGTGTTTCCCCTTGGAGATTGAAAATTCGTCCACCAGGTTTTATCAATTTGAAATTCTTCCTCAGTTAGTTAAAAGAATGAAATTGGCTGATATCATGATGATACTAGGTAGTATAGATATTATTATGGGGGAAGTTGACAGTTAAAATGATAATTGATATGACAGAAGTACAAACTATCAATTCTTTTTCTACATCGGATCCTTAAAAGAAGTCTATGGACTCATTTGGATTTTTGTACCTATTTTGACTCTTATATTGGGAATTACAATAGGCGTACTGGTAATTGTGTGGTTAGAAAGAGAAATATCTGCAACGATACAATAGTGTATTGGACCTGAGTTTGCGGGTCCTTTGGGAATTCTTCAAGCTCTAGCAGATGGGACAAAACTCCTTTTTAAGGAGGATCTCTTATCCTCGAGAGGAGATATTCGTTTGTTTAGTATTGGACCGTCTATAGCGGTTATATCAATTCTACTAAGTTTTTTATTAATTCCTTTTGGGTATCGCCTCGTTTTAGCCAATCTCATAATAGGTGTTTTTTTATGGATCGCCATTTCAAGTATTGCTCCTATTGGTCTTCTTATGTCAGACTATGAATCGAATAATAAATATTCTTTTTTGGGTGGTCTACGAGCAGCTGCGCAATCTATTAGTTATGAAATACCATTAACTCTTGTGTGTTATCAATATCTCTACGTGTGATTCGTTGAAACATGACTTTTCTTCCTAGAAATTAGAAATAGAGGAAGAGGCTGAGTGTATTGAATAAATTTATCTTTTTATTCATCATTCGGGTTGGTCAGTTAAACCAGATAGTTATATGAGTGAAACAAAACAATTTATAAATTTGCAGTAATAAAATAAAATCTCATTTCATATGTAGAAAAAATAAAGTAAATAGAAACAGTGTAAATTGTTTACCCCAAGAATGAGTTAGTCATCATATTTTGAAGCAGGTGCAAAAGATTAACTGCATGGAGTTTCTATTACTATTTGGTAGATATTATCATACCGCAGGTCAATCAAAAAAATCTGTGAATAGGATAAAAAAGGTTATGAGATATGCATGAACTAAATATAAGATTCAAACAAAAAAATGGAGAAGAAAGAAAAGTTTATGAAATATGTGTTTTCGGGTACATGAGGTATAACATTTTTAGGTATTCAAATGTTTAAAAAACTTAGCATATACTCAATGGTTGAGAAAACTTTATAAAACATAATAAATTGTTATAACTTATAAGAAAGAAAAACAATAAGCAATAGATACTTTTAAATTGACATACATTTTCTTATTTATATTAAAGAAATTATTACAAACCAATTATGTATAAAATAAAATTTTGAGTTTATTAGTATTTTTCAATCATATGAAATTTATTATATATATATATAAGTTTATTATTATTATTATTATTATTATTATTATTATTATTATTATTATTATTATTATTATTATTATTATTATTATTATTATTATTATATATATAACTTTAATTTCAAATCAATAATAACATCATATAGAAAAAAAGGTTACTAATTGTGTTCTTATAACAATATGTACGCTGCTTGACCGTCGCTCGTTCACCACCTTTTGTCTTGGCCGGACTTTGTTCGTTGCTCCCTCGCTTCTCGATCGCTGGTAAAATATCCTCCATCTGCTCCTTCTCCTCACCATATCCTCTGCACCCGTGCTGCTTCCCTCCTCTCTGTGTCATCTCCTCCTCTCAAGTAGGTCCTCCACCATGGTCGAGTATTTGGTCCAAAATGCAAAAACTATTCGCGTGTACTTCCTTCTCGTATTCCCCTTTATTTTATTATTTTTTCAGCTCCAAAGGTCAATTTTGACCATAACTACATATTTATGAGTATTATTTTACCATTGGCGTTTAATTTTTTTGTGTGCAAATGTTCACTCTATGTTTTTTTCTTAATTGCAAGCTTAACTATAAGCAATGGAACTTAGTACCTATGAAGCAATTGTTATTTGTCTGATCCCCTTTTAACGAGTTTGAACTCCGGGTGGCACCCATATTGGAAGAGGGTAATCAGTTGTTCATCCTTTGAAATTCATATACCAAATTGAATCAAATGGGCTTATATAATGTATGAAGGCGAGAATACAGATACAGTGACTTATGTTGTGACCATTATAGATGGAGTCAATCGTCGAGCTGTTAGTTATAGACCTATAGTGCACCATTGTGGCCTACGATAACAGGTGATATTGATTGAAGATACTATGTAGCATGCTACTAGTGTAAACGTCATTTCGATCACTAATGTAGAGCTACTTTTCTGTAGTGGATTCTTAAGGCATAAAAAATATGATAAAATTATAAAAAGAAAATAAAATTGCTGATTTCAGGCTCAAACTCAAATGATCTATTTCATTAATCACTGAGTTGCCTTTTTGCAATCTTTATTTCAATGTCTTTGTGGTCAAGTTCTAGAAGTTATACACTCTCACTATGTAGTGGAAGTTCTATCATGTGTTCTCCACTTCTATTTGGCGTTCTATGTTGGAAACTGTGGAAGGCTATATGCCCCTCGATTATGACATTACAAAATAGTGCTCTTCAATTTCTGTGAAAGAAGATTAGTGTTTATTGCAACTTGCTTATTGTCTATTTGCAATATAGGAAGTGTGGACGAATATCACCATTTTCGATATCGTACACCCTTTATGCTTTTGTTATGCTTCAAGCAAAGTTTGATCAATGAACTACTTGTTTGTATATTTTGTAATTGATGGAATGTGCAAGATAATATGAAAATACATAAGAAGTGTGTGTATACTTTGTTAATAAGCAACATTTTCAAATCGGCCGACCCGGGTACATCATCATGCAGGGTTCATCGAGGAGAACATAACAATGCTGGTTTGAGACATTTTGACGCGTTGTATAAGGAGAACGAGAGCCGCATTATGCTCTGTGCTTCGCCGATTCTTCTCCATGGTTCGGGGTTTTTGGTCGTCATTCTTCTTCGCTGGAGGCCACAAGAAGATGTGGGTCGACGACGAGAAGGACTCCTTCCGGTTCATTGCAATTTCAGTGAGCATTCTCATGTGTCTTGAATGGAGTGTTATTTGTTTCTCATGTGTCTTGAATGGCCCTTCCTTGCTTTCCTTCATTCGAGTCGTCGCTGGACTGCACAGAGGTCTCCAGAGAGAGGGAGAAAGACCTCTGCTTCATCACTGGTAGTCCTTTTGGCATACCTCAAGTAGATGAGAATGTATGGATGTTAGAAAAAATAGGTCATGATAGGAATATCATTAGAATGTCAATTATTAGTAAATAAATTGTGAAGCTGATTAATTATTTGCAAAGTATATGTGGGATTTAATAACCCGATTATAGAATGCTTTTATGTAAATTTGACTCGTGAAACCATAAAATTAATGGTCTAGCAAGCATGTCACTGATGGTCAGTTGGATATGACACTAAACTCACTTCTATATATAAATAAATAGTAGAGGGCCATACTATTAAAACTTGATATTTGTTAATGGGTTATGTTATGGGTTAAATGAGTAGATGTTGCTGGCATGATTCTGATGTAATAAGAGATACAATATTAAGAAACTTCATTATCAGTTTAAGGGAAAGATTATTAATGTACTGAAGACGTTCGATAATATGTCCAATTGAAAATATGTGACTGAGATGTTAATTAATAAATAATCTATGTTTATGGATGTCATTATAGTAATCAGTAAAATAAAAAATAAGCAAATAATAAGAGTGTAATTATTGGTTGTACTGTAGCAGCTATAGTAACACCTGAAAAAATGAGAGAAATCTATTTGTTTTAATTATTTGAAGGAAATGTTAGTAGAAAATTTTATGTATTACCGAATCTTAAATGTAATTAGCGACAAGATTGTTAAGTAAGAAATCTATGAATTAATATACAAGCAATAATAATGATTACTTTGTTACTGTAGTAAAGTGATTTTTGTTACATTATCTATCATGTTGGTGCTACAGTTGTTAATGCTACACTTCATGTTGCCACTATAATTTGTGTATGGATAATTAACTAGTTGCACCTATTGACATAATTACATTAATAGTATATATAAGGAAGTTTAAGGGCGAATTATGGTACTGAAGCAGAACTGAGAATTGCTCTAGCATAAGAGAAATTATTATATTACAATTAAAATCTAAATTGTTTATTAAGTAACATCCACATACTAGTATATAGTGACTGTATACTAATATATATTGATATTATTCTAGTATGAAGTTGTAACCACATGCCCATATGGAATCCATGTGACCATCTGAAATGCATGTCACTACTAACATTAGGGCCCTATTTGACACATATTTAAATTAGCGTTTACAGTACCGTATAGTGTGTTGACCAAGTCAATATGCTAGTTAAGGTGTTTGGTAAGCACAATTAATAATAGCGACAAGCGATTGGAACTCAACGTTTTGAGACGCTTGACAGACCAACATCTAGGATAGCGACAAGCTTATGAAAAATTATTTCCAGACATACCCCCAAAATATTTTAATATTAGTTAATATTTGTATGAGACACTTATTATTTTATATTACATGATCACTTTATTATTTATTATTATTTTATTAACTTATAAATTATTTGGTCAGCTATTTATTTTATTATTATTTATTAATATTAAANATTATTTTATATTACATGATCACTTTATTATTTATTATTATTTTATTAACTTATAAATTATTTGGTCAGCTATTTATTTTATTATTATTTATTAATTTTAAAATATTTAAAATAAAAATATATTATTCAACTTATGACACGTATATTAATGTAATTTATTAAATAATTTCTATACCCTTTTTAGTCATTTTACATTTATTGATTTGTTCAAACGCTGCATTTGCCAAACACTTTTATTAAATTTAATAATTCACTCGCTATCGCTAATCGCTAATCTCTAGTCACTTTTACCTAATGCATGTCACTACTAACATTAGGTAAAACTCGTTGCTTGCGTAGATTCTTTGACCTGTACTTATTCTCTTGGGTATAGTTTGAGAAATTTATCTTTGACCCATACTTATTCTCTTGGTTGCATAGACTCTACAAGAAATTTAATATTTTCTGACGGAATTTCTAACGGAGAAATAAGAAAAATCCGTCAGAAACTACTTTTCTGACGAAATTTCTGATTGAAAAAATGTCAAAAAAAAAGCTCGTTGGAAAAATATTTCTGACGGATTTTGAGTCCGTCAGAAATTCTGACGCTATGACCTCGCAGTCCGGTCATAATTTCTGAGAGGCCTTAGAGTCCCTTGGAATTTCTTAGGGGCATATAATTCCCTCAGAAATTAAAAAAAATAAAAAAATAATAATAATTTACAAAAAAATTAATATTAATTAAAATATGCTACATATCGTTCATATTTAAAATAATATATATATTTTATATATTCTGTAAAAATATATAATATTCAGTAAAACTATATATTATTATCATTAAGAGTAATTATATTGTGCAAAAGTAAAATTTCATTAAAAGTAATTAATTGTGTAAGAGTAAAATTCTAATTTTGAAAATATTAAAAACCATTATAAATAATTACAGAATATTACAAAAAATTTACAGATAATTACAAAAATTTACAAGAAAATTACAGAATATTACAAAAAGATTACACAAAATTACAGAATATTACAAAAAGATTACATATAATTACAAAAATATTACAAGAAAACAACATAATATTAAGAAAGATTACACATAATTACAAATAATAAAAAAATAATAGATAATTACAAAAGAAGAACGGTGGCGGCATCGAACGAACTCAAGTGCCGACGGCATCGAACGAACTCAAAGAAGAACGACGAAGTCGGAGAAGACGCGCTCAAGGAATTGTCGCTCGCGGATCTGCCCTGTGCGGCCAGATCTGCCCCGCGCGGCCAGATATGCCACGGTCGGATCTGGCCCCTGCGCGGCCGATCTCGTCGCCGCGGGGCACATGAGAAGGAGGAGGGAGGCCGCGCAGGGCCGGATCCGGCCCCTGCGTGGCCGATCTCAATGCTGCGGGACACATGAGAAGAAGAAGGAGGAGGAGGGAGGCCGACAGGATGAGAAGAAGAAGAATGAGGAGGGAAGAAGGAGGAGGGATGCCGGATGAGAAGAAGAAGAATGATGAGGGAAGAAGGAGAAGGGAGAGGAAGGAGGAGGAAAAAATGAAAAGAGGGGGGAAAACGTGAAGAGGAATTCTGACGGGCCGTTTTAAATCGTCAGAAATTCTGACGGACCCTGTCAGAATTTTTGACAGGTGAGACCCGTCAGATATTTTGACGGGTCCTTTTCCCTCAGAAATTTTGACGGCCGTGATGATCCGTCAGAATTTCTTAGTGATATTTTTTCCGTCAAAAATACTTGTCGGTATTTTAAGATATTTTCTTTCGTCAGAAATTTTTGTAAGAAATTTGCCTTTTTCTTGTAGTGAGATTCAGCAAATGACATGTTTTTCGTTGATTGGTTGAACTTTTGGATATGGTTAGGCTTTACTATGAAAACCATTGTAAATATAAAAAATATTTTCGTTCATTTATCTTTTTTTTTCTTGTAAAGTTTCTAGAAAACGATTCAATAATTTATGAATATATGTAATATTTGATCTGTTATAAGGGTTTTGTAAAGGGTTTCTAGAATGCAGAATGTAGTTAAACATATTCTTCTGCATCTTTTTTTTTTTCTAACTTATTTTTAGGAATATTGATTTTCATGTATCCTTTTTTTCTAAATATTTTTTTTCAGAAATATTAATCTTTTTTAGAGTAGAAATATTAATCATACGCTTTTATTTTGACACTATAGTTTCAAATTTAGGATTATTTAAAATCATCATTTTATAATATGGGTGTGACATCTTGCTTTCATCTTTACATGATTCCCTTTCAGTTGTTTAATTAATATGTTGGTATATCGTAGCATAACTAATTAATTTCCTTTCCTCCTCAAAAAGAAAAAGATGAATAATCAACGATCGGGGTGGAGTGATTAGCGGCTCCTCCTTGCTTAAGCTCTCGAGTTTCAGCCCCTGCAAACGTAAAAAATCCCCGTTGGGAGCCTCACCTGGCACAGCCGGGCACGCAACCCGGGGCTACACTAGATTAGTCGGGCTCGATGGTGGGCCGAGACTCCAACCAACCTATGGTCAGTGTTGGTCAAAGCTCTTCATGTTTGACTGACCAGTGATGTTATTACTATTACCCTTGAACTTTCTTATTGCAGGCAAAGGCTAAGGCATATTATCAGCCAACCATGTTCAATCTTCAGTTCTTTTTCAACTTATCTTTGCTGCAATGTTAGTAATGGTTACATACCAGTACTTTGTGCACTGATTCATGCACCAAAACAAGTTTATACTGCATTCACTCTTAGCATGGTGAGTGATTCCTTATGCAATTGGAGCATTTCACGATCTTCTGCTGGAATCTCCTTGCAACGCAACACTATATTCTTCTTCTTTATTGTGACAAATGCTCGTTGATACCATTGCTGCATCATTCGTTTCTTGATATTGTATTGGGGGATGAATCGATGTAACACTGTATTCTTCTTTATTGTGACAAAGCCAGTATCATCATTGTGGTCTTTCTTTGCTTGGCAACATATGCTTCGAGGATCGATCGAATTAAGTACAACTACTAGCAAGCTTCTTTAATTGTGACAAACTATTCGCTTGTCCACCGGTAAGTAGAAAGGGGCTGAGGCCTTCGTAAGGTTAAACCTAAGATATATTACATAAGCTTCTATCTGAAGGTTATTGTGGCACAACATGTCGACATCAGAGAAAAAAAAATCTACATTCATGGTAATTATAGCAGATATATTTCTTCCAATCCACAGTGTTCTTTTTCGCTGCTCTTGGAGAGTGCATCTCATATATGAAGTGGCCATGGGTCCTAGTCACATAGAGGCACGAGTGAACAAATTTCCTATATTTATTTGTATTTCTATTGATGGCATTGTTGTTTGACAAAATTTGAAAACTTAATCTGATATTTCTGTACAATTTATTTTGCTGTTTCACCGTTGTTACTACTTTTCTTGATCTTCTATCAACTATTGAAGTCAAATATTATTATTATTATTATTATTATTATTATTATTATTATTATTATTATTATTATTATTATAAATAGACCTCGCCTTACAACATATCAACTATATGCAAGCATTATATTTTGTTCCTCAAATTAACTAATTGATTACCTTGCGCGATGGGCAACAATTACAGCAACGAGCAACATTAATACTACGGCTTCAATGCAGACGCCCTACAAGCAGCGACCTATTACATTGATGATGATCGTATTTATGGGAGGACGACGATCTTCGATATTGATGATGGTAACACTTACGGTAGGCGACCTGAAGATCACGAAGATCCACTCTACATGTTTAACGATGATAATGTACATAGTTGTTCAATCATGTAATGTAATGATGTGAGTTACTATGAAACTTATAAATTAGAAGAATTCATGTCTTAGTTATATTTAGTTTTTTTTTCTTTTTTCTTTTTGTCTTGGATGATATGAGGAAAACAAATTAATAGTATGAATAAAACTTTTCGAATCTTTAAATATTCATAGTTTCTTGCATGCTCACGCACATCTTTAGTTTTTTTTCTTAATTTGTAGCTGTTTTAGTTTCTAAAATTTATTGTATACATGATAAATATAGGAGTAGATATATTGTATATAAATATATTATTTAATACTTCTATTTAGTTTTTTCCAATAAAAAATGTTTAAATGATTTTGTATATATAACCTTACACTCACAACTGTATATTTATATATAACTATACCTAAATAAACTCTTTACATGAAAATGGTGTAAGAACTACCAAACAAAAAAAAATACTAAATAAAAAAAATTAATATCTAGATCTGATTAGAATTCTAGGAGCCCCAAGGTCTCTTTTTCTTATAATTTTGTTATTTCTCTTCTTAGTTCATGCAAAATCTCATATGATCGTGCAATCCTCTATTTATTATATAATGGAGCACCTATTTGATGAAATTAAGGTGATTTTAGTTATAATAATAGTGGGTTTATTTTCTACCACTACTTTAATGATAGCTTTTATTTAATTAACTAATTGTAAAGAAATATAATTTACGAAAACAAAAGCCACACGAAAAGATCACGAATAGAAAAATATATTATTTCATCTTTAAATGGTTTTAGGATGATTTTTAATTTGAAAAACTAAAATTATCAAATGCTTTTGGGGATCGAAACCTGACCGCAGACCATGAGAAAAGTCAACCGTCCCAAGTGTAATAATAATAATAATAATAATAATAATAATAATAATAATAATATATTAAAAATAAAAAAAAATCACTGATTTATAAGAAATAGTATAAATCTATTTTTTTAGCAGTTATTAAGAGTGATTTAAATAATGAACAATTGTCTCCTTAATTTTTCACTATAAATACAAAGAAAGAGAATGCGCAATTCATAATTCATACCTCATTCCCATCATTCATGAGAGGGTATTTAATTGTATTATCATATCAACATGTATATTTTCCTAATAACTAACTCTTGACTCAGTTATTTTTTATGATTTTTATAAAAATAATGATCGTACAACCGAAAATTGAAACAACAGTTATTTTGATGACAAACTGAAAGCATTCACATGTACAAAATGATCTGTATTATGATTTAAACAGAAATTAACTCTCGACCCAATTATTTTTTTTCCAAGTAATTTGTTGAGATGTTGTCCTCAAATCTAAAATCTAAATATTATTATGTCTGTTTTCTGATAACAAGATAAATTTACTATAGAATTTTTAAGTAATAATTTAAATAACTTTTATACAAAATCTGTCATGCTAATTGTCTTGATTTTTTTTTTTTGAGAACATAGTAATTCATTAGATATTAATATATATATATATATATATATGTATATATATATATAGTTCATTAAATATTAATTGACATAAAAAAGAACTGAGATTTTTATTTCTCATATTATATGTAGATTATATAGAATTGCTTGAATACATACCCATCATGGCTATGCTCTGAACGCTACATCCTAACGTTAGTACATTTTAACTTAAAGTTTATTTAAGTTGATTTTTCCCTCGGAAGAGATGATTTGATCTTTTTTGGGTAAGTTTTTAACATTTCTTTTTAAATCTTATATTTACTCATAATGATTATAGCACTTTACCCCTATCCAACATTTGTTTTCTCATTTGACATGAATCATATATTTAAGCTACTATGGCTTTCCATGTCATCTTAACATTTTTTTTTATGTTAACTATAGTTTATAATGATATAGATAGTGTCAAGATCCCGGTTCAAATTTTGGTTTGATTCATAAATCGCGATCTCTTAGGATCAATCAAATACAATATGACGAAAATGTGTCATAATTCATTTGATATATCATATGATATTATCACAATGTAATAATAACACAGACAATATATATATATATATATATATATATATATATATATATATTGATTTTAGAGTAAATTCACACTATTTTATATTGTACATTATACAACTTTTTCTCAATATAACTTCTTTATACAAAAGCTATACATCATGATGAGACATACATTCTCACAAAATACACTTGTGCAATCATATATGCAACATGTCATATCACCAACTGGCCAGAAGTATCATATCACTCCTTAGGGTATCATATCATCCCTGTCGAGAAAACATATTATCCTTTAGGACATTATATCATCCATTTCAGAGAATTTCATATCGTTCCTACAGAACATATCATTCCAGCAGAGGAAATGCAAATGCATGAATAAAATGCAAATGCATGATCCTTTCACATGTCTATATAATCATAAAATATATCACGTATAATAGAATTAACGATTCATTCACTTGATGAATCCATATACAATTTGTCCCAAAGCACTTGTAATCCATATAAAAGTACAATTGCATCACTAAGGATTTCATGTCATGGATTTCACAACATCAATTTAATATCAACTTTGCGCTTGGCAGATTGAGCGAAGTTAGTTATAAAATTCATAACAATTAAGAAACACAACATATTTAGATAATACAAATTTTATCAAAACCTAGGCTCTTAGAAGTATAATCTATATAAATATCTTCTTCTAAATTGTTCCGTAATAATCATAAAAAATTCAACAAAATAACATTGTTTTGGTATATTTTTATGTTCTCGTAGACTGATGATGTTGAATGTAACATTCATAACTCATGCAATACTTACTAAAATCAACCCATTATATTTTTAAATGAAAGTATACTCCCAGAGGATGAACTTGTATAAAGTTCAAAGTGTTATCTTTTCTAGGGAGGTCTTAGAAACTTCAGATATTTGAATGTTCTGTTTCATTTCAAAATCTTGACAGACTATGTAATGTACAATGTAAAAGTTATAACTTTCAATTTACATAGCCTATGATTGTAGTTCCAATTGGATCTGAAATTAGGATTCCATTAGTGTGTGACATAAAATTATCCTGAACTTGTTATATGAATACTATTTTTTGCATAATTTATAATTCAGACCAATCATTTTAGAAAACAACAAGAGTGAGTCCAATCATTTACTCATAACTTCTAATATACAATTCAGAATTATTAAATTCCAAAGTCTATGGAAAGTAGACTCCAAGGGGATATAACAGAAGGATGGAGTTTTATAATTTTTGGAGGAGTCGAAGGTAACATTTAGTCTTTAGGAAGTTTTAGCTCTAAATTAATTTCAGCTAGAGTATGTTCTACCCTTGAGCAAGTTAGGTTTGTTATGCTCCATAAATAATAAAAGTTGATAGGATAGGAGGGTAAACCATAACCAGAAAATAACTTGTTCAAGTGAAATTTGTAGAGTAATCCATAGAAAAAGAGTTAGTTGCTTACCTTATTGCAAAAATCCTAAAGTTTCCACTTATGTTGATGTTAAACTAAAGAGTGCATTAGTTGTTGTCTTCTTTGTAGTTTTCGGACATGAAGATGATGGGTGAATAAGCAGGTGGTAGAAGTAAAGGATTTTAGTTCTTATTCTTGTAAGTTACCGACTTTAAAGTCGGCCTAAAGGTGTAATATTTTTAGTCATGGAATTGATCTTATTTACATGCAATACCAAAGATGTAATGTTTTTAGTCATGGGATTGACCTTATTTACATGCAATGCTTTAAAGTCGGCCTAAAGGTGTAATATTTTTGTAAGTTACCCTTAAGTAAATGGCTTGACATTTTTCTATATTTGTTTTATTTATTCAATTACTTAAAACATTACATGTAAATAAGAAACTACCCCCCATTTGGATTCAAAGAAAATATTTATTAAAATAAATTTTAAATGAATCAAAATCTAAATTTTGGTCGAAGAATAAACTCAATAATTTTACAGATTTTTTATTTTTGTCCTTTCATTTTACCTAATTAAAACTCTTCCTAAAATTTATTAAAAATTATAATTAGTACACTTTAACATATAGGAACAATTATTGGAACTTTAATTTTCTAAATTCTAAAATTTTGAAAAATTATATTTTGATGTCTTGGTCGAATTTCACTAATTTTTAGCATAGGAAAACTGAAACTACAAAGCATATTTTAACACATATATCATAGTAGATATTAATCACATGAATACATAATTAATATTTATAATCTCATATGAATTATATGATGGATATCACATATAGAACAATTGACAAACAAAAGTAATTAGATTTTATTATGAAATATGAGAGAAGGGAAATGCAAAAATAGAAGAGATAGAGAAGAAAAAGAAATGAGAGATTAAGTAAATATAGAAAAGTTATAGTAAAAGAACATGCATGAGAGAAAATAAATTATATAAATAATTTATTACCATAAAACTCAATATTTAAAAATACACATTTTACAAATGTTTGTTATTTCATATTAATTTATTTAAAAAAGGTAAATTAATTAAATATTTTTATTTTATATTTTACGCATCGAATGGTTGTCATGCTAATATTATTTAGCAGAAATAAATGTTAAAAACATATAATTAATATTGATCCTTTATATTTTTATTGTTTACCCAATATTAACTTTCAATTAACAATATTATATTATTAAAGGAAAAAATGAAGGTGCTCTCTAGTTAAGTAGGGAGCATCATGCTACATACATCTTCAACCGTAGGATGTTTAATTTATGGTAGATAGATTTAGGAGAGAGAAAAAAAATTAGGAGATAGAAAATTTAACATCTACTATAAATTTAACATCCTATGGTTGAAGATGTAGGTAGCATAGTGCTTCCTACTTAACTAGGAAGCACCTACATTGAACCCATTATTAAAGAATTTAATAGGGATGTTTCCTACTTAATTAGGGAACATCATGTGTCCTATATTCTCCGTTGGATCTGTTATCAACGATAAAGAACACACAAACCAAACTAAATTGGATGTTCACTTTTAAACCTAAAAGGGGGACTTTTCTCTCTCATCGTTGAAATAGGGCACGGACGAACATCGCCGCCCTGCTACCCTCCTCGCAATGCTTTCCTCGTCGGATCGCGACCCTACTCGTTGATAGACACGCTTTACCCTCCTAGTCGCATCCTTCCTCGCTGCGTCGACATGCTGCTGTCACGATGTGCTGCCGTGTTGCTGCCCTCATCGTGCTGCTGCACCGTTGCCTTGCTGCCATGCCGCCACCTTGTTGTTTTGCTGTCGCCCAGCCCCGCTGCCTTGATGCCACACCACAAACCTGCTGCCTGGCCTGCTGCACTACTGCCGTGCCACTACCCCATTGCCTTGTTGCCGGACCCACTGCCTTGATGCCGCGTCACTCCACTACCTTGCAGCACCCCCTACCTTGCTTCTGCCCTGCTGCCGTGCCGCCGCCCGGTTGCCTTGCTGCGCGCCATCGCCTGTTGCCTTGCTGCCGTGTTGTTGCCCTGTTGCCGCATCGATGCCCCATTGCCGTGCCACCGCCCTGCTGCCACGCCCCACTGCTCTGCTGCCTTGTTGCCGCAAAAGTATGGATATGCATGTACTAATTATAAGTTGAAGATGAAGTTAGAATCTATAAGAATGGCATGACTTTATTTTGAAACATTATTATTATGATGGTAGTTATTGTAGTCATAATTGTATTAAAATAAGAATGTTTATGTAACAACCCAAAAAAAGAAAAAAAATAAATGTGGGAGCAGTTACATCTCATGCAACCCCTCCTCGCGTCTATCTATTTGTCTCTCTCTCTCTTGAAGCCGCTGCAGAGGGAAGAGTCAAGGAAAAGGGCAATTCTTTGAGTCATCCCCGCAAGCCGTCCAACCACGGAACGCCGTAAAATTATATACCATCCTGAAGCCTTGACGAGATGAAGATATCGATAATAACTTGGGAGTCTTTCGTGCAATATGTGAGAAGAGTCCTTTCTAATTCTCCAAAAGGTAGATTATTCAGAACCTAAATAATGGTCGAATTTGATCTTATGCATATCAATTGGATTGAAATGATAAATATGATTTCTAATTAGATCTTGAATATGATAACTAATCTTTATGTATTTTTATTGGAAATTTTTCTCATTTATTTCATGTCTATATATAAGTTAGACTTTCATGCTTTTCATGGATGGGATCCAATGTTAATATTATTATATACTTGTTATTCAATTCTGTCCTTATTTATCCCTTTGTTTCAAATAATTTTTTAATAGATTATACTCTAAAAATTACAAATAATATATGGATGTGTATCCCTTGAAGACTAGTTTTAGTAGAAATTGGGTTTTATCTCAAAACAAGGTAAGTGAAAAAAACGTTATGTCCAAAATACTAACTCTATGTCATGTTGTCCTGAGATGTAACAAGTCTAACTTGTTCAATATACTATAAATTGAAATAGTATAACTATTGATTTAAAATTTATGAAGTAGGTACTTGTCTATTTGTGTGATCTTGCATTAGAACTTTGAATGATCTAAAAAAAATAAGTTTATGATGAGTTAGGAATGTTTTAAGGTTCAGTTGTCATAACTCTGGATATGAAATTGATAGACAAACTATAGAATTTTTTAGGATAAATGATAAGGGGATAAAATATAATTTTTTTATATGTCAATCCTCTAAGAGTCCAGTTTGATTGAAAATTTGAATTATTCTAAATAAATATTTATGTATTAAGTTATAAATTGTATATTGACATTGTATTAAAATTGTCCATGGCTAAAAATGAATGTGTTATTTGAATTGTTCAAAGGAGTGGTATTTATTATTTTCATCATTGTCGACATTTTATAAGTGAATGTTCATGATTTTGTATGTTCACAATTATAAGGAATCATATTATTTAGCTCTTAGCTCTAAGAGTAATTACATGAATAATTATTATATGCCTTGTGTGATAATTTCAAATTCATAATGAGATGTTATATGATGGATACATAATCTTTCATATGGCATAAATAATTTTATATCAAATTTGACATCACTCAATGCTCCTATCGAACTCTTAACATTAGACATTTTGATCATGATGCTACTATATGCTTGGCAACATATTTCACATTTTCTTCGAGGATAGATCAACATATTTCACAGCCTATCATGCCATCCATACTATCAACTTCAAGGATCGATCAAATTAAGTACAACTACTTGCAGCCTTCTTTATTTGTGACAAACTATTCGCTTGACCACCGATAAGTAGGATGGGGCTGAGGCCTTCTTAAGGTTAAACGTAAGATACATTACATAAGTTTCCTATTTGAAGGTTATTGTGGCACCACATGCAACATCAAAGAAAATTTTAAAAAATTCTATATTCGTGGTAATTATAGCGGATATATTTCTTCTAATCCACTGTTCATTTCTTCTAATCAAAAAAATGAACAAATGATCATCTATCAAAACAATGGTCAAACCTCTTCAGGTTTAACTGACCAGTGATGTTATTACCCTTTGAACTTTCTTATTGCAGGCAAAGGCCAAGGGATCAGCCAACCATGTTCAATATTCTGTTATTTTTCAACTTATATTGATCTTTGCTGCAACTAGCATGGTGAGTGATTCCTTGAGCAATTGTTCATTGATTCATGCACCAAAACAAGTTTATACTGCATTCACTCTTAGCATGGTGAGTGATTCCTTGTGCAATTGGAGCATTACACGATCATCTGCTGGATTCTCCTTATACTTTATCTATGCAACACTATATTCTTCTTCTTTATTGAGACAAATGCTCCTTGATACCATTGATGTATCATTTGTTTCTTGATATGGCATTGGGGGATGAATCAATGCAATAGTGTATTCTTCTTCTTTATTGTGGCAAAGCCAGTATCATCATTGTGGTCTTTCTTTGCTTGGCAACATATTTCACATTTTTCTTCAAGGATAGATCAACATATTTCACATCCTATCATGCCATCCATACTATCAGCTTCAAGGATCGATCAAATTAAGTACAACTACTTGCAACCTTCTTTATTTGTGACAAACTATTCGCTTGATCACCGATAAGTAGGATGGGGCTGAGGCCTTCGTAAGGTTAAACCTAAGATACATTACATAGGTTTGCTATCCGAAGGTTATTGTGGCACCACATGCAATATCAGAGAAAAAAAAATTTCTACATTCATGGTAATTATAGCAGATATATTTCTTCTAATTCACAGTGTTCTTTTTCGCTGCTCTTGGAGAATGCATCTCATATATGAAGTGGCTGTGGGTCCTAGTCACATAGAGGCAGGAGTGAACAAATTTCTTATATTTATTTGTATTTTCTGTTGATGTCAATGTTGTTTGACAAAATTTGAAAACTTGACCTGATATTTTTGTACAATTTATTTTGTTGTTTCATCATTGTTACTACTTTTGTTGATCTTCTATCAACTATTGAAGTCAAATATAGTTTGTTTGACATTACATGTAAGTTACTCATTGAAATACATAAAGGAATCAATGTCTATCGATTGGAAGAGAATTATATTTTAATTTTGATCTTTTCCTATAGCACTTCTCTTTGTAATTTATTACGATGACATTGTTTTTTTAGAATATTATAGAACCTTTATTTTTATTCTCTAAATTATAATTTATATGTAAATTATACTTCTCGAGACATTTTTATTCTCTAAACCATACTTTATATATAAAATATACTTCCCGAGGCATTACATTTTTCTTACTTTGGCCTTAAAGTGCCTCTTGTTTGGGCGAAAATTCTTTCCATGATCCTTATTGATCTCTTGCTCTTATCTTCTTAGCATCAAAGATTTTTGTTTTCTTCTTTTCCTTAGTCATATTCTACGTTATAGTCAAAATAGAAGGTAATTCTAGGCTTATGCCCGTTATATTTACCCAAAAAAATAGAAGGTAATTGTCTTTTTGGGTCTAGTAGGGCACATCCTGCAGCACGATCATCCTATTTATGTGATTCGCCACATTTTTGTCTATCTCCATCTTGCACACTTTGGCAATTGGTATAATAGGAGTTGTACCTTCGCAATTGGTGTACTTGAATAATAGGAGTTCTACATTCATGTCCGACAAGATTGTCCTCCATTAGTATGAATGTCCTTGCTTTCTCATCACTTAGCAGAGTTACATGACCCTCTCATGCCCCAATTTAGCTATTTCAATGACAATGAATTTAGACATATTATTTAAATATTTTAAAAAATATATTGTTAGAAAAAAAATTGTAAAATTTAAGAATTTATAAGAAAGCTCTCAATTAATTTAAATTCTCAAAAGATAAAACTTTCAATACGAATTTTAAACACTTAAACTTGTAATACAATTTAAAATAATAATTTCAATTTTTGAACTTCAAAAACTGTACAGAAAAAACAAATCTAGAAAATTATAAATTTCGATATTAAATTTAAGAGAAGACAAAAATTACCTATATACAAATATAATTTAAATAAAATTTAGTTACATTTAAAATTTGGAAATAAATATAATATTTAAAACTATGCTAATTTCCAAAAATAAAATCTTCGAAATACAAGATTGTATCAAAAAAATTGAATTCAAATTTTTAATTTAAAAATGTCATAATATAACACTTATGGAAACGATACAGTTTAAATCCGAAAAATGATGAATTCAAATTGTGAAGTTTCAAAGTTGTTAAAATAATACTTTCGGAAATAACACTTAAGAAATAATATATTTCAAATCTGAAAAAGAATGAATTCAAAATTTGAGATTTAGAAAAAGTTTGAAATAATATTTTTGGAAATATTATTTAAGTAAATAATTGTAAACAAGTCTATTATGAATTAATACTCGCAGGAAATAATATTTTGACAATCTCCAAATTTGAAAATAGACCAACGGACAAAAGATTATGTAAAGTGAACAGACGAAAGATTTACCAACAGAAAATAATTTAAACCAAAATCGATTTTCAAAAATAAAAATGATTTGAAATTTCATTTTTTATCTTTTAACAAATATCAATTTTGAAATATTTAAGTATGTTAAAATTTAATGATATTTTTTCTATTATTAACAAGGGAAATAATAACAATTCAATGCTGAATAACATGTATGTTCCTCTAGTCTTGAGGATTAATTAGATATATATTTCCTTTCATATTTCAGTTATATGGGAGGACAATTGACGAGGAATATGAAAACTATAAATTAAAAAAAATGCATGGCTTGCTAGAGAATTAGTTATCTCTCTTGGATCATCTAGAAAAAAACAAAATAATAATAATAATAATAATAAAATATTCGTGCAGCGTTGTAAATTACAGCGTGATCCATTTCTTCTTACATTAACATGTATATCTATTATGTGGGCCTGTGTTCACAGACTCACATAAGTGGATATGCATCCAAATGCGAGAGAGATGGGCTGCTATAATTTACAACGCTGCACATTATTATTATTATTATTATTATTATTATTATTATTATTATTATTATTATTATTATTATTATTATTATTATTATTATTATGGTGGAATTTAACGCCTCTCACAAACTTTTTCTATTAATAGTTTTTGCATGCACATCGCACTTCTTTAATATTTTTTCTTTGGAGCTTTTGTGGGTTCTAAAATCCATTTTTCATGAGAAAATATAGGACTCCATAAATTGTATATAAAAATATTAATTTGATATATATTTCAATTTACTCTTTTCACATAAAAAGAGTCAAATTGTTTATATAAAACTTATGGAACTTGAACATTTTGAAAATATTTATTGTTTTCTACAAATATCTATAACCTATACGTATATATAAGGATATGTAAATAAACTCTTTATATGAAAAGGGTGTAAATACCTACAAATTGAAAAAAAAAACTATATATAAAAGATTCACATTAGGAGTCCGAACAAAAAAAAAACCTGAATTAAGGAACTCAATTAAATTTAGGGTCACCAAATAACCAATAAATGCAGGAGCCTAAAGGGCTGATTTTATTTTATAATTTTTTTTATCTCTCGTAGTCCATGAATAATCTCTTATTTATATAATAGTTTAATAGTTAATACTCTATTTGCTAATAGATGAAATTGAGGTGATTTTAGTTATAATATTAGGTGTATTTTTGTTACCACTATTTTTAATGATAACTTTTATTTTATTATTCAATCATTAAAATATTATTTACAAAAGCAAGGGTCAACCAAAAAAATAAAGTCATATGGTATTTGGATAATCTTTTTATATTATTTTAGGGTGATTTTTGAAATTTGAAAAATCAAAATTGACAGATGCTTTTTGGGACCGAAAAATCCATCCACCCAAACCAGGTCATTAAATTTATTTATTTAATCACTCAATTAGATGGCTTAATCTTTGCTCTCACCCCTGGCAGAAATTTTGAAGAAATTAAATTTGAAATTGAAAGAATCTTTATGTCTCTCCAAATTTGCTTTGAAAGATGAGTAGTAAATTTAAATATATTAAGTAGTTTCTAATATTCAAATTGTTTAAACAATTAACATATTTGTACTTCAAAACCTTCATAAATATAATTAATAATAAATATTTATAAATTAGTTACAAATTCGTTAAGAACAAAAAAAGTTTTTAGAATTAAAATAAATATTTATAAATCAAAATTTGATGTACGGGATTAAAGTTCACAAGACAATCTTCCTACCTTGGCTTAATAACATAAAAAATAAATAAAAAAATTTACGGAAACACATAGATCCCCAATTGATTAATCCTTTTATTATCAAGAATTTTAAGTACAAGGCCCAAAGTTACTCCAACACATATTGATATAATCGATCGTATCGGTTACATATATGTTACATAATTAAGTTCCGTAAAGTAAATGTTGCATTATTTGTATAGAAAGAAAAGTTAATTAAGCTTATTTTTAAAATATTAATTGATGAACAAATATATAATATTTCTATTTATTGCGAGTGATGTAAACACGTTATAAAGATCTCTAATCGCAAATTGGACTTTGTAAAATTATATTATAATTTAAATAGAATTTAATATCAATAAAAAGTAAATTAAATCCAAAATGAAAATTTAAACTTCTGGAAATAAATAAAGTACTTATATTATGATAATTTCAAAAAAAAATAAAATCATCGGAATACAAGTTCATATCGGAAAATAATATGAATTCAAATTTTAACTTTACAAGCGTGTCAGAATAATATTTTCGGAAATAATAAAGTTCAAATCTGTTGCAAAGATAAAATAAGACACAATTTCTTGCAAATATTTAAAAATCCCTCAATCGAAATAATATCTTTTATAATTATGGGAGATCTATTTCCTGTGTAAGTTTCGTAAGAAACTTACCAGTTAGATTATTATTGTTCACTAATTTTATATTTTATAATTAATTATTTTTAATCCTAAAAATACTATGTTAATCCCTAAAAAAATTATATTAATTATTTGAATTCAAATTATTATTCACTTTCCTATTATTTACTTAATTTTCAATTATTGTCGAATCTTTCCTTTTATGCTTTTCATTTCCAATCCTTATTTATTCTCCTATTGCATTTTCAATTTTATTTTTACCAATTATTTTTCTTTTATATAAATTTTGCTTCCATTTTTTTAATTAATTTTTGCTTTGATTATTTTTTTTAAATTCATAGTTAAATATGATTTTGGATCGATTCATCGATTTTGTCTAATTCGAACCAGTTTCATCCGATCCAATATCAATCACGTTTTTGCACTCAAATCGGATCAGATTAATACCCGGTTCGCGATTGAAATGACAAGTCCGATTCGATCTGGTTTTAATAATATTGCATAGATGTTGCATAATTAAGTTCGGTAAAGTAAATGTTGCATGATTTATAGCATATATTGAGGAAGAAGATCAAATTAAATGTTGCATGATGAACAAATATAATATATTTTATCTCTATTTATTTATTTATTGGGAGTAATCTCAACTCGTCATAAAGATCTGTAACCGTGAATTGGACTTTCTAAAATTATATATAATTTAAATAGAATTAGTCTCACTAAAAAGAAAATTCAAAAAATGAAATTTTAAACTTGGGAAATAAACAAAGTATTTAGATTATGTTAATTTTAGAAACAATAAAATCAACATAATACAAGTTCATATCGAAAATTAAAGTGAATTCAAATTTTAACTTTTCATAAGTGTCAGAACAATATTGTCGGAAATAACATTTAAGGAAATAATGAAGTTCAAAACCTAAAAGTAATTAATTCAAAATTTGAAGTTTCAAAATTGTCATAATAATATTTTTGGAAATTAAAGTTCAAATCTATTGAATACAATAAAATAATACATCATTGAAAATATTTAAAATGCCTAAACTATCGAAATAATATCTTTTATAATTTTGGGAGATCTATTTCCTGTTTAAGTTTCGTAAGATACTACCAGTTAGATTATTATTGAAGTAAAAGTAGAATATTTTTTCCTGTTAACTTTTTATATCCCCTGCACTTTTGTATTGGATGACAAATATGAACAAAATCAAGTAGAACAAAATATGGTATTTTTTCAAATCACTCGCATATAAAAAAAATTGCTAGGAATCTAAAGATTTCTTTTTTTTAAGCATGTTCAAATAATTTCAAATTATTATTATTATAAATAGACCTCACCTTGCATCATATCAACTATATACAAACATCATATTTTGCTCCTCAAATTAACTAATTGATTACCTTGCGCGATGGGCAACAACTACAGCAACGAGCAACAACAATACTACGGTCCCAATGCAGATGCCCTGCAAGCAACGACCTATTACATCGATGATGGTCGTGTTTATGGGAGGACGACGATCTTCGATGTCGACGATGGTAACACTTACGGTAGGCGACCTGAAAATCGTGAAGATCCACTCTACATGTTTAACGATGATAATGTACATAGTTGTTCAATCATGTAATGTGATGATGTGAGCTACTATGAAACTTATAAATTAGAAGAATTTATGTCTAAGTTGTACTTAGTTTTTTTTCTTGAATGAGCTAAGGAAAACATATTAATATTATGAATAAAATTTCTCGAAAGCTTTTAAATATTCATAGTTTCTTGCATGCTCGCGCACATCTTTAATTTTTTTCTTACTTTGTAGCTTTTTTAGTTTCTAAAATTCATTGTATACATGACAAATATAGGAGTAAATATATTATATATAAATGTACTATTTAATACTTCTATTTAGTTTTTTCTAATAAAAAAAATTAAATGATTATGTATATATAGCCTTACACGCACAACTGTATATTATAAATATACCTAAATAAACTCTTTACGTGAAAAGGGTGTAATTAAGAACTACCAAACAAAAAAAAATACCAAATTAAAAGATTAACATTTGGATTCGATTAGAAAAAACAACTGAAATTTAAGTCAAGGATAACCCAAAATAATCCTATGAGCCCCAAGGGCTCTTTTTCTTTATAATTTTTGGTGTTTCCCTTCTTAGTTCATGAAAAATCTCTTATTTATATAATCGTGTAATACTCTATTTATTATATAATAAAGCACCTATTTGATGAAGTTAAGGTGATTTTAATTATAATAATAGTGGGTTTATTTTCTACCACTATTTTAATGATAGCTTTTATTTAATTAATTAATTGTAAAGAAATATAATTTACGAAAACAAGAGCCACAAAAATCACGAAGAGATTTTCATCTTTAAATGGTTTTAGGATGATTTTTTAATTTGAACAACTAAAATTGTCAAATGCTTTTGGGGATCGAAAAATCCACTGAACCCCAAACCATGAGAAAAGTCAACCGTCCTAAGTATAATAATAATAATAATAATAATAATAATAATAATAATAATAATAATAATAATAATAATAATAATAATAATAATAATAATAATAATAATAATAAT